>JAJKFJ010016489.1:0-10057 GCA_027382625.1 Tetmemena sp. SeJ-2015 | reverse complement strand
GTCACCTTCCTAGAAGACTTTAGATTGCCTGTTTAGGGTTAAAATTTAGCATGATTATAAGTATTAATAAAGAAATTAATTATACACAACTTATTTTCACTTTCTTATCATATTATGGGGTTTTGGGTTTTGACTTTAGTCAACTACTTTAAAGAGTGGATAAGTTCACTTTTCCTTCCTCAAGTAAGTAGACGAGGCAGACAGAGACGTTACCTTCACTATTGATTTTGATAAACAAAGACTGGCTTAGCAAAGAATACTTGTACTGAGATTTGTGGAGATTGAATGAAAATAACAGTCATTAAAAATAAAAAAGTTTAAATATATGATAAGTTAATATATATCACTTCAACTCTAATCTCTAGCTCTTGGCTTCTTTTCTTTCTTTGTATTTCAAGTGTGCTTTCACTATTTTCTTTTAAATTCTTAGGTATATCAATTTTAAATAGCTTCGCAAATATAATTTAATTTAAATTATTCTTAAGATATCCTAGTTCTCGCGGACTTAAAGTGTTTCTAATTAAAACATAATTTTCTATGGTGGTTGAGAAAACAGTTGCTTTATAATGTAAATTGTTTTATCAGACTCTTGCGTGCCAAGAGATTTATGGGACATACACAAATTTAAACCTATTGCTGACTAGTGAGAATGCGGTTGAGAATCTTTATGTTTTATTGTTTTAATATATAAATATTTATGTTTTAATAAGAGGATATCTTTACTTTATTTTTTTTTATACTCAGAAGTGGTACGATTTTTTCTAATTACTAATTCAATAGATTAATTTGTCTATAAGACGAAATGAATATAGAGCTTTTAAATTTATCTGGCATATAAATTAAATTGAAAAATGTACCTAAAATTTTAACAATTTTTTAGACTCAAATAATTGCAAGGAACTGTGAATTTAATTACTACTACTAATTAAATTGATTTGAAGCTATCGATCAAAAAACAAACTCATTGATCAAAGAGGACATGTGGAATAAGGTTTGACCGATGGCGCTTCTATAACCAACTTTCGTAATATAAGGACGCTTAATATATATTATTCTCTCTCTATACAACCAACTTTCTCCAGATCATTGGTCAAGAAAGGGAAAAGTCTCTCACTTGCACTTTAGAAGACCCTTCTATTGCATTTCATTCAAAAAATCACACTGTACTATAAAATTAAAAATGAGCTATTTAATTGAGTACTAGCATCCATTTTAGGGCCCAGTCTCTGTGATCTTCATTCTCCTTTATTAAATTATTGAGCAGGTAGTTGTTTGTAGTTAAAAATAATAATTAATTTGACTCATAAAATAAATTAGTAGGGTTAAGATTCTCTTTCAGAAGAAGATCTTAGAAGTGAAGGATACAGTCACGCCAGAGCTACATTTTTAGCAGCTCTGCTATTCCTTTCTAATAAAATGAATTAACACTAAATTTTCCTTGTAAAGAGGACTTATTGCAAGCTATTATTAGGTAATAAATTTGATCCTTCTCTAAGCGAATAAAAAATCAATAAGAGTATTTCTCTTATACTATTAAAGCTTGAGTTATTGAAATCTTAATTTTTCTTCAGCTCTGTTTCCACTGTTTTCTGATATATCTTGAATAACTCTTCCCTCTCCTCGGCATCTAGTGAACTAGATGCCTCTATTTACCCTGATAGTATCTTTCCTATGAATGTTTAACTAGCCTGCTCTAGATATTGCTCCTTGACTTATCAAATATCTATCATCGAGCCTAACTAATTTATTTGCTCTTCAGATTAAATTAATTGCTACTACCACTTTTAATGTTTTTGCTCTTGTTAATTATGTTTTGATTTATAGTGAGGCTGATAATTCTTTAGCTCATACAACAATTAATTATCCCCATTTAAAAGCTTCCTGAACTGAGAGAGATCATCTCAGCATATTCGCTTTAGGCTGCGCAAGACTTGCCTGATGAAAGTCGGCTTGGGATTCGCTTTAAAGTACTTGTTGAAATAAAAAGTTATAAAATTACTACTAGGTAAACAAAATTAATTTTGATGGAGATTGGTTATCCCTTGTAAGTAGAATCCTCTGCTACGCGAATATAATGCAAAAATAAAGGAAGTATTCTTCATCTTCATAACTTTAATTTATAAGTAGATACTTTTATTTATAAAGATGGGGCCGAAAATAAAACTTACTTGTTTGGTTGTTGAATTTATCTTAAGGGGGGCCCGATTACTCTTCTTCTTCCTCTACTTCATATTTTGATATCTACAGTTCCTTGCTTTATTGGATATTTTATCTAGCTCTCATATCACTAATTGAACTTATTCCGCACTACTTTGGAACATTTATTTAGTTTTAGAAAGAGTTAAAATTTCTCTCAGAAACTTTCGACGATCTTTCCATTTTTATAATATAGCAATGTAATTTTTTAATGTAAAATATCTATGCATTTATATGTTGCAAGTCTTTTTTGAAGAAAAAAATAATTGTACACTCTTTATTGAAATTTCATAACTTAATTTTTCCATTCATCTCTTTTTTCCTTTTAAAGAAATTCCCCTCTTTTAAAAGATTAATCAGAAAGGAAGTAATAGTTTTTAAAATTATAGAATTAGATAGCCAAACATAATCAAACTAATTTTGCTATTTTTAATTTCAAATTAAGGATATTAAATACTCATAATGAGTCTCTGCAAGTGGAAACAGTCAAAATACTTATTAACTCAGGAATAATAAAGTTAAAAACTATCAATTAATTCAAAACGAACTAGGAATCATAAACATAAGTTATTAACTTGTCAATTATTTCAAATTTAATTGGATTCTCTCCTATTCCAATCCAGCAATAAAAGATGAACTTACTTTAAGGAGATTGACTAAAATTTATCTCTTAAAATATTTAATTTGCAAAGATATAATTCTAAATTTTGGATAGTAAAACATAATATAATTAAATATAAGCACATACTCAAACAATTACGAAGTTTTAGTTTGAAAGGATTGTAATAGACTGACCATAATATTTTGTATGATATTGAATGAAAGAGCTTCAAAGTGATCTCAACTCCGTTTTTTTTGTTTAGCAAGTTTCTTGAAATTCGCTGCACTTAATTTTTTTAGAATCAATAAAATGCTTATTAGTCAAACATAAAATTTATTTTTATTCTAGGTATAATTTAAACTTTTAAAAAGAAATAGATCAAATATTTAGCCATAGAAGTAATTATATTAAATTTGAGTCTAAAATAATTTTTAATAAGTAATAAATTTTACATATAAGTCCTTTTTTATTTTTTTTATCGGATATGTCAATAATTTTGCCTTGCTTATTAACCACTTTTTAAGTAAATAATTGGCACTAACTATATGTTTTAGCTATCTGAAATCATTAAAGCGATATAATTCTTTTAGCATTTTATGATTTATTTCTAAAATATTTTTTTTATTATCTGAACTTAGAAAACTCAAATATAATAAATTTAAAATATGTGGAATAATATAAGCAATAAATAAGAAGGATTATAAATTTTTCCTCATATTTTTATTTTCTTAAAGAAGATTATATGACCTTATTTATAAACCCTAAAAAATATAAAATACTTATTTGCTACGCGAAGATAGAAACTGTGAAAAATCTTCTTCTTAGCATAAAAATTATTTTTGTATTTGCATAAATTTAGCACCTGCTGCCGATTTTCTCTTCCCGAAATAATGAGAATTATCTTATGATAGATCTACAAAGTAATTAGAGATGCCATATACCATAGTCAAAGTGGGGCCGAAAAAATAAATTCATACTTCTACTCATGAGAATGATTGAATAAGATATAGAAATAAAAAACTGAATTATATTTTTTTTAAAAAAATGGAATTAAAGCTTAACTTAATAATTTTAAAACTTATTTCTTAAATATATGATTGAGTTTAAATGAAAATCTTCGTTTATTTTTTTTCTTGATTAAAAATTCCTTTTTTTTATTCGATAAATAACATTTAAAACTATACTTCAAATATCTCACTTACTTGCTTTTTCCCATTATTTTATTTCACTTCTATTGCTTAATTACTCGAGGTATTTTTAATGCCCTCTCTTTCTGTGGGTGCTGTTATTTCTCCTACTTGAATTACTACAGGAAAAAAATTTATGCAATATATTAAATATCATGAAACTAAATTATGGAAAAATTATTTTTTTTTACTCTTCATATGGTCCTAATCATACTGACTTTTTATTTATTCCAATTATGATCTCTAAAGGCTGATAATTAATTTCAACTTTCAGATTTATAAGTCTTAAATTTTAATGAAAATTGCTTTAATAACTCCATCTGGGAGGAGTAAAACAAGTATTCAATTGATTTTTAGATATATCTATCAAACCTATAAACTTTTAATCGTTTATTCAAAATTAAATTAGATATTTTTTACAATTAAATGAGATATACTTAATAAATTTCAGTAAAATTTTTCACATATTAAATTATAAATTAAAATCTTGACCCGATTTTGATATTTTCTTTTTCGCTATGCTATCATTTCTAAATTGTAAATGTTAAATACTTCCTTCTTTATTGAATTTAATTTTTTTAATATAAATAACTTGTGGCAATTTAGCCTGCCACATCAAAACGTTAATAAGATTTATGTAACTGAGTGCACTGTATATTCTGGTCAAAAATTCTAATTATTTGGTAAATATTGACCAATATCTCCATAATTTTGCTCCATATGAATGCAAAAATAAATTATCGGAATTTAACTAATGCATATTTATAGATTTATTTATTCAAAAAGAAAATGCTATAAAAAAAGTTATTTTCGTATTCATTAATTATTTCGCTTTAAATATTTCATCTGATTTATTTAAAATCTATTTAAAAAATTTAATAGATTTTTTAACCTAAATATTAGTCGTAAATAAATTAATTCTCACCTAATAAATAAATAATTGGGGATATCCAACTTATTTAGCAATAAATCTCCTTTAAATGAAAATGGCTTTTGGTATATTAAAAAAAATATTTTCAGCTTGAGTTAGAAACACTTGCTTTCACACGAGAGAAAGCAGGAAAAATCTCGTAAACAATAAAAATAAAGGTTTGAAATTATTTTTTATCCATCCTCTTAAAGAAAACTATTTATCTCTTTATATAAAAATACCTAAAATATTATTTTATTAAGATTAATTTCATTTAAACTCTTGTCAAATTATAAAATTAAGATGCGGTAAACTTCAATGCAGTCTTTTGCCTCTTGAAGATGGCGATTATACTTATTGCCCTTTCCTCTTTATTACTTAATTTAAATATTCCTTATTTAATTTGTTAATCTCTTACCTTTTTCTTGTAGTATTCGTCAAAATTGATGTTAGGATCATGATAAGCTGCCCTCCAGGCCTCTCTCCAAGATTGATTTTTGAAGAGCTCAATTAAAAATATTTAAGCTCGATAACAAAGCGATCTTGATATTCTGATTTAGATTTGAGTCTTATCACTAACTCAAGGGTCGCTCTTTCTTCTGATTTTAAAGATAGACAAATAAATGACTTATTGATCCCTTGGGGTACTTGCTCGGATCCTTCTTTGCAGAAAGGCAGTCTAGGAAAAACTCAGAATGCTTCTAGGATTTCAGAAATCTGAATATCTCGCAGTCGCCATTTTTTTTTTTACTAATCCTAGGCAGTTTGACACAGGCTTAATTGGTAAACCACATTCTAAAAATTCTTAAAATATAAAAAAAAACAAATAAAAAGTTCATATAGGATAAGAAATGAGAATTACAAATTATTTTTCTTAAATTTGACTTCTTTTTAAAAAAAATATTTCATGTCATTCTCTGGTCAAATTATTGCCATATAAAGATTTAAATTTTCAAAGAAAACTATCAGAAAGTTTATAAATTAGGGTAAATTTAATTATAAAGTAAGTAGTATGAACAGATTTAATATAGTGCATTTTAATTCACTTGAAACTATATTAATAAATCCAATAATTTATTAGGAATTCATTCCATCTCTACTCAAAATATTTTAGTTTAGCAAGGATCAGGTTATAGCAATCATGGCCGCAGTCCTTGAATCTCTTCAAAAAGCTTTAGAAAACTGACCTCATAGTTAAAAATTATCTTTGAGTTAATTTTAAATGACCTCAGAATATTTTTTTCAAAGGAGTTGGGGATTAAATTTTGAAGTGATTTGTCAAGTTTTTTAAAGAAAATATATTTACATTAAAGGAAGAGAAAAATTTAAAATTGGGGCACATTCTAAAAATTATACCCATTAAAAATATTAATTTTAGATTTTCAGTTTGGCTTTCAAAATTAATTTAATTTTTATAATAATTATTTGCCATTTAAAAATTTTAAGAGTCTTATAAAATACACTTCCAGTATTAAAATAAAAGGAGCATCACAAAATTTTAGAAACTTTCAGAGATCATATCGTATCAATTAGGAGCACTTTATAATCTAGATTACTATTTTGATTAAAAAAAAGAGTTTAAATAATTCATATCCGTAAAATCTCTAAATAATCTTCAATTAAAGATTTTTAAAATTAGAAATTGATTGAATATTTATAATAAAGTTAAGAATATAGTCACACTCAAAAACTATCAGATAAATTATTTTGTTTTACGAATATTTTAATTCTATTTTTAAATCTTAATAACTCTAATTATTATTATTATTATTAGACTATAGGTTTGCCTCTTCTTTTTGTTGTATTTTAATCTTGATAAAATGGAGGTAAGCTTTGGTAAAATGGAAACTAGTTATAAATAATTGAACTACCTTGGCCTCCAATACTAGCAGCAGCAGACTCCATGTTCATACAAATTTAAAATAGTAAATTAAATACACAGGTACATCTAGTGCAGCTGATTTAAATATTATTTTAATAACTATATCTATTACTTTTTTTAGTAGCAGATAATTAACTAATCAATAAGATTATGGGCTTTGTGAAATATAGTTCGTAAATTTTTTAAATAAACTACTATATTCTTTGAATTTTTTGGAGTAAATCTATCTTAAAAGATAATCTTTTTGAAGTAAATAAAATGAGAAACGCCATTCTAAATGCCAACAGAGCTTATTAAAAAAATTCTCTATTGTTTTAGAAAATCTCCTAAAAATTACTAGCAGGTTGAATTTTATCTAATGAATCGAGAATATATATTCTATATAAAGCTACTTAATAGAAAGATTTTGGATAAATTTGACTAAGAATATAGAACATCGCTTTAAAAAAAAATTGCTTTATCTTAGCTTAATAGTTAAAGTAAAAATTACAATTAAACTTGTTATAAATAATTTTGAGCTGGTTGGGAGACCAAGATGGTTCAATTATTGTGTTAGCTACATCGTTGAAAGTGATTTGTTACTCAAAGTAATCCTCTTATCGGTAAAAATAATTTAATTTTAAATTGATTTAACATAATTTATTTACTTAATTCATTCAAGAGTTTAATTCTTATTGAAAAAAAAAAGCAAATATTTAGAAATATATCAAATAATTTTTTTTTAATTTAATGAATCTGTTTGGGTTAAATAGAGCTAAGAATTCAACTAAGTTTAATAAATTTAATTTAAAAGAGATCGATAATCTTACAAATATAGAAATTGGTAAAAATAGAAAAATCACTATTTTATCTTTTCATTAGATTTAGTTATGACTCCTTCATTCTCTATTTTATAAGAAATGAATTGTAAATCATATTAAAATTATTCATTTTAATATTTTTTAGTTTTCATAAGAGGATTTAAATGGATTAAAAATCTAATTTGGCTCTTAAAATTTGTAAGAATTATTAATTGAGTGTAAGATATCAATAAAAGAAACCGTAAAAGGGTCTTTCATTAAAGTATGAATCCTCTGAAGTAGTCTATTTTTAGGTCGCTAAAGTACAGAGGTAATAGTTATTGAAAATTTCCCAAACTTAAATAATTAATTTCTTTATAATAAATTTGCTCCTCTCAAAGATTCTAAAGTTAAAAAAAAAATGTGAGAAATAATTGAATAAGTTCATCTTCAGGTGGAGGGATCCATTCTAATGAAGGCTCTTGCATAATATCCTTAAAGAAATGAGTCTCATTATTTGAGTGCGATTGATGATGCATGGAGAAAGAGAAGTGGGAGTTCATTTATATTTTGCAAGATAAAATTAATTATAAGTTATTTGTCGCAATCCCTTATATATCCTTTTCCACCAGTTTTTCAAATAAAAATACAATCCAATTTTTACATATAAATTTAAATTAAATTAAATTAATTTATAATAAATGAAGATTGCTGATTTAAGAATATAATGAATCACTTATAGAATTCATTCTTTATAAATTTAATTTTAAATAAATTAATTTGACTTCCATAAAATTAAAAATAATTTTTTTATTTACTTCTCTTCATATCAAGATTCTAAAATAAAAAATAGATAATTGTTTAGATATTAACTTCCATTTTTATTTTTAATTATCTTATTTTTTTTTAGTAAAAAATTTTTATAATTAAAAGCAAGGATAAAAAAGATTTAATAGAAATCCTTAAAGATTTTTGTCAATATACTCTAAGGAAAAAGAGATTGATAAAAAGATTTCTTTTATTACAGTGAATCAGATTTAAATTTAAAAATATTTACTTAAGAAAATATTTCAAAATAAAAATGAAAAGGTCTATAAAGAAAGATATGAATTTTTAAAAGAAATATAATTTATTTCAAATTAAGAAATGAAATATTACATTCCAGAAATTGTAGAAAGATAAATTTTTCTCGCCAATCAATTATATAAATAGAAACTCCTAAACTTCTCTTTATAAAGTTTTCTTTATCTTGTAATGAATTAAGTATTCTTAATCTTTTATTTCCTTCTAAGATCAATTTAATTAGCTCACAAAATTATTATAATTGTGCCAAATTTATATGATTTTATTATTAATTTTGCAAACCATAAAATTTAGAAGTTACAAGAGATTACATATGGCAGTTATAAGGAGTTATATCAATTTAATGCCATATATCGGTACATATTTACGCTAGTTTTATACTTAAAGCTAAAACTATGAAGCTCGTTTGACAATTTAAGCTCTGTAAGGTAATATACGATTATTGACTCGGCCTGTTTCAACTTCTTTTAATTTTTATGCGCTATCAAAATAATTCAATCACTATCTATCAACCATAAAAATATAGCTAAATTTCATATAGCAATTGAAAAGAAGAAATAATATAAAATAAGCAGCAAATATTCGAATTAGAAGGTATATTTAATATATAAACAAATTTATCTATTATACTTTAGTTAAAAAAATAATTACAAGTTGAGGCTATTTTATAGTATTCTAGATAGGAAATTAATTCAATGAACTAACTAACTCTATACTTAATTTTAATAAGATTTTTTAAATCCATCCAGAGAGAATCCTGTAAAAAAAGAAAGTGCATTAATTAAGGAAAATAAAATAAAATTTACTGTATTATAAGATTTCCCTTTCTGAGTATTATTATGAATCGGCTTCGGCTTTATAATTAAATGTGGATCCTTATGCTTTAGCATTCACATTCTTTCCTAACAATTTATTTAATGCCAATTCGCTTTAATTAAATAAATTAGAGTGCGTTCAATTCCATAGAATAAACGCGCTCGGGAGGAATTTATGATGTAAAGGCACAGCTAAACTTATTTATAATCTAATTTAGTCAAGATAAATTCTTTGGAAAATAACTCAGATATTTAAAGTATTTAAAGTTAAGAGATCCACAGAGATAATGGTGTAATTATAATGGTATAAATCAATAGAGGATCTTAATCGAATGGATTCTTCTATCCTTCTAAATCTCTTACTAACGTCTTGTTTGAATATTTGCTAGAAGGAGCATTTCGTCGGGAACAGAAGAATCTCCAAGTAGAGATCATACAATATTCAAAGTGCGTCATCACTTGAGATTCTTACCAAGCGGCTTCTTTAATCAATTTAGAATAATAGATTGATTCAATGTTTCTTACAGTTGGAAGGCTATATAGGGGGCGAGTCCGCTTCGTCTTAAAAATCGCATTGCTGATTTGGCTGTCTATAGCTGCAATT
>JAJKFJ010016476.1:0-10072 GCA_027382625.1 Tetmemena sp. SeJ-2015 | reverse complement strand
TTATTCCGAGAGGAAGAAGTTATCTCTGTGCTTATGTTTTGAGGATATCATTTAGGACTATGATCAAAACTTTCTTTCCTCTCTATTTCCAATATTCTGCTATTAAACTAATAATCCAAGTTTTGCCCGATGCAGTTGGCAGATGACATTGGATAGTGCTACTCGAGCAGCTCAAAACAGTAGCTGCGATTGTTGCTTAATATTCATTATGTTTATATTAGTCACAAACATTCTCAACTTTTTCTGAAATTTGCATCAATTCTTCCAAAGTTACTTCTCTCTTTTAATGGAATTCCTTAATTGTTTCTTCAAAAATTTATTAGTTGGTGTCTGCATTCCTACATTACTCTAACTTCTTAGTTGAGCTTTAAGATGTTCTTTTTGCAATTTCTCTCATCCAGTTTTATTCATCTAATTCAAGAACATTGATGATGTCTTGTTTTTGGAAATCTTTTATTGATTAAAGAATCACCAAGCATCTTTCAAGAGGCAGCTTTATTTTATTTGTTTGTTAACAAGAGTAAACAAAATGTCTCTACATCTTAGGAGTTCTAGAAGCTCGTCTAAACTAATATAGGGATCGGAGAGAACTTATATTTTCGAAATGAATTCTATCAATACCTATTTTGATTATTGGCAGCAACTTTAAAGTTTCTTAATGAAGCCAGGCCAAAAGAAATTTTTAGGATTTTTAGAAATCAGTTCAGACTCAATAGGATTAAAACCAAGCTCTTTGACATAAGTTTCTATTACAGCGGAGTGTTCCTCTAATTAATTGTTATCTCTAAGTATCAATGGACAAAGTTCAGAAAGTAGTCCAATAAAGTGAGGGTTGTAGGGAATGTCATTGTCTTGCAAATATCGGTTGAGAGTTAGAATCATTTGTTTGAAAATGTCTTGCTTTTAATCACTAATCTTATCAGCAATTTTAGTAGAGTTCAAGAATGGATATAAGGTATGGAATAGAGTTTATCCTTCATACTACAATGTTGTCAATACTTTAGACATTCTGAAATGTATATTGAGGACTTGATTGATATTCAACTTTTTAAGCTCTAGATTTTATGAGTCTAATTCTCTATTCTTAAATAACTTTTCTAATTTTTCTTACTCAAGATTTATTTAATACTCTTGACAATTTATCATTAATTTTGGATCCTCGATAAACTTTTCTATGAGTGATTTTTGAACGAGAAGCTTAATCTCCATCTCAAGGTCGTTATAGTTTTCCAAAATAAATTTGGAAATTTTGATTTACTGTAATTAAGTCTCTTGGTTTTAGAGGGGAGTTATTTCGATAGCTAGCTTTTCTTATTTTATTTGCATCACACTTTCTTTTTATTGTTCAAGATAATAGTTGGAAAGATAATTGAGAAGGTCATCTTGTTCCTCTTTAAGAGAGGAAAGTTATGGATTTTGTCTTTAGAGTTTTTATCTCTTTACCCTAATGAAGTCTCTTATTTCATCAACTTCATAATCAGAAAGGGGATGTGTTTTCAATAGTTTATGGTTTTGGATGTCTTTCATTGTGAGCTTAAATCCTTTTGTGATTTTTTATAGGATTTCGATTGCATCTTCGTTACTTGCTAATCCATGCTATTCCTTTGACTCTATAAACAAATAACTATTTGTAGAGCACTTACTTCTCTTTCCCAAAATGGTTTGCTTTGATTACTTCTATTTTGCTTTGATGTGAGCTTTTGAAGCTTTAGTTAAATCTTCCTCTTCAAAGCTGGAGTCATCATCACATCGAGAGTCATCACTATCATAGAGTGCGCTCCTATCTTCCTTCATTTATATTAGGTATTAATTAAATTATGGCTAATAATTTATTATTAAACTTTAAGTAAATAGGACAACTAAAAAATCACAAAACCCAATCACAGACTACTCAACACTATTTAGTAAGTAAGGCCTAATTTAGCTTTCAGATCAGAAAATATCACAGAAAATCACAATAAATCACAAATAATCACAAAATTTATCATTTTATCACAAATTCATCTTTAAACTTGTGATTAAAAATTTATCACTCAAAAATGATTTCTATTTCCTCAATTTATACTTTTGATTTTATTGAGCTATTTACTATAAGAAATCATCCAGTTTATTATAAAATCTTCATAATAAACTTTGACTATTATTTTAGAATATGGAATCTTCAAAAAGAAAGTGGGACCAGTTTGAGGAATCAATGGATGGCAACATGGACGAAACTTTGATGAGAATAGGTCCTTAGGAATTGGTGGGAAGATTTAGATCAAAGCAAGACCTATACTCCTACTTCACAGAAATATGTAAAATAAATTGACAAATAAATTTTTATTTTAGTGAGCCACCGATTGAGGGAGTGAACAGAGATTTCTTTAGACAAATTCTCAAAGGTGACAAACTGCTTTTGAAAATGTCAGATGTCAAAATTACAAAGGTGCCAAAATATGATGAAGTATCTGTTCGACAAGGATTCAAGGGAATCAAAGACGATTCATAACTATTGAGGTTCCTACCTGGCATGGATGAAAAGCAAAAACCTATAGACAGGCAATACTTCTTCAACATAGTTAACACTCTACAGCCTGAATACTTGAATCACATTGCTAAGCTCACTCAGGATAAAAGAAACTCTGCTTCTGATGGATCATCCAAAAATGATTTTATCCTAATCTCCGATGAGTGGCTCTCTCAACTCACTAGTCATCCTATCATATCAAAACATATCAAATAAGATTTCAATTTACTAAATCTATCTCAAAGAGAAAAACGGAAGGACTCTTTAACTCATGAAGCAATATTCAAAAGTGTTTAAAGCAAGAAGATAAAAACCCAATCCTCCTCTAGTTACTACATTCAAGAGATTCAAAAATAATCAAGATCCCAGCTCAGCATAAAAAGCACCATTCCAACCTAATGTACTAATGATTGAAAATCAATCTCATACTTTAATAAATCAAAGTCATGAAGGTTTGGCATAAAATACTTCTAAGTTAAGATTTAACATATGAAATAATTTCACTTAAGAATTAATCCTAAATTAATAAGTTTATTCACACATAACTATTAAACTATGCTATCATCTATTTTACTGAAGGATTAGGTATTTAGTTTTCTTTGCATTAATTTTTTCATTCTTGAGAGATGCATTTAGCTTAATCCTTTTGTATTAATTCTTTAGCAATGAGAAGAAATTCTCTATTAGATTATACTGAGGAGAGTAGGGTGGCGTAAAAATAAGTTCTATTGAGAGATCACTGCAGAGTGCTTTAATTCGCTTACTGTGATGGACTCTCGGATTTTCAAGCATGATGGTTAATTTCCTATCTTTGAAGATCTCTTGCACCCCAAGGATGAAGTCGTGAAATTTCTCAGTGTCGATGGATCTGTCATGCATGTAAAACATTTCAAGTCCTTTAGATGCCGAGATTCCACACAAACGATAGCCAAGCTTTCCTAAGCTTAGAGTTTATCTTGTAATTGGATATTTTGATTTTTGTTACTGTAGTCTAATCTTAGTAGCTATAGTGAACATCACTTCGTCGACGAAGAGAATTTCTCGTTTATTATCTATTGCTAGTTAAATTACCAAAGCATCTCCTTCTCTAGAATTTTTATCTTTGCAGTTTGTTTGGGAGTTTGACATTTGAGTGTAAAGATTGCTTTTCGCTTGATATGATGTTTTTTGTAAATGCTTCTCATCTAAGATGGAGAGATGAATATATTAGGGAAGGCTCTGTGGAACATAATGGATCTCTCAATGATGCTCATTCCAGCTTATTTAATAAGTGTGTCTTGAGAGATGAGGAACTCTAATTGCTCTGGCGAAAATTTAAGTTTTCGTTTTTAATATGTGCTATCCTTGAGATGTTTTGTTCTATTGGGCTATTGTGTGTTGACTGAGTTTTCTTACTAAAGAAGGATTGATGCCTGTTAGCTTGCTAATAGATGTGTAGCTAAAGTAGATTAAGCTCTTTTCAGATGGAGTTAACCATTTCATCAACACTTCTCACTTCTTAAATGAACTGCTTATCTGAAGCTGTTACTTTCGTCCCCCTACATCCAACTCTAAAATAAAAGTTAATTTCATATGCTTAGTTTATTAGAATAGTTATAAAAGAATTATGTAGACGAAGCATTCATTAAGCATTTTTAGATAGAGCTAAGCTATTAGAGCTATGATGTTTCCTCAAAAAATAAATTTTGATAAATTTTGAGAAAAGAAAGATGCCAAATGAAAAAGATAATTTTATGCTTTGATGAGATAAAGAAAACTTTTTTGAAATTCATAGTTAAAGTAATTTGTATTAGAAATGTCCAATGAGTAAGAAGAAATCTTTTAGATTTAATATAAGCATAATGAATATAATGAAATATTAAAAGTTAGGTTTTGGGGTTTTCCTTACTTTAGGACTTTTCATCTCCGCGCGGAAATTCCACGCGATCAATTTAAGGATTATATAAAAATAATGATCTAATATGATAAATAATATTTGATCGTCAACAATATTATCTCCAATTTCTGATTAAATAATTGAAAGCATATAATGAAACCGCGCGGAATTTCCGCGCTGTAACTATATGAAATATATGAATGATTTAAATATCTCTTTTAGGATTTGAGAAAGAATAATTTAAAATAATGATACTTTTAGATAAGATATTAATAAAGTTTTTCTCATCTTCATCGTCAACTAGAACTCTTTTAGAAATTTTAGTTTGAGTATATGAATTAAAAATCCAAAGCTTTATTAATATCAAAATTGTTAAATTCAAAGAAGTGAAATGAAATGGAATGAAAGTACTTTGTTTCTTAGAAATTAACTTTGCTATTAAAAGAAGAAATAATTGTTTATACAAGAATATGAGAAATAGATAAACAGATGCCTTTTCAATAGATAATTAGAATCCCAAATATTTTAATTGAATAATTAGTTTGCTTACATTATTAAAGTAGTATTGGCGATTGATCTTCTATGTTCATGCTGGGGGGTCTCGTTATTTTATGTTTTTAAATTAAATTATAAATTACTAATTGAACAATATAGGATTTAATTTTTCAATTTAGTGAATTAATTAGTAAATGCAATAGTGAAAAATGGAAACTCGCAGACAGTATTTTTGTGAAACATTCCTACAAAATTTTGAATATGTGATGTTTCTGCTTTTAATATTTATGCATTCTTGTCGATTGTGAGAATTTTCAACTTGAGTTGCTTGTTTATGTAGTTTGATAACACAGAGTTGAAAGTAGAAACCTAAATATATGTAAGCAAATGGAGAAATGAATAAATAATAATTAGGGAATTGAATTAAGCCTTTTTATCTCTCTTAATGGTAATTAATTTTCATAATTTAACATTATTTATGATGAAATTTGATGATTGGGGATTATATACATAATCCTTAGACTTACCAATACGATTTTCATGAAGTGTTTCTTTAAATTCTAAGTATCTAGTCATCTTGTCAGCGCATATAAAGGAATAGATCAGTGCGCTTTTGCATTTTAGCGTAAAATAAATACTTATTAATTAATTTATATTGTTATTTAAGACGATTTTTTAATAAATTCTGCACTATAATAAGATCGAGCGAGGATTGATATAACTTTATATTACCTTCCAAATTCTTTCTATTTTTAATAATTCTAACTTTAAATAATTCTAAAAACCATTCTGTTTCTCAGATATTATGAGCATCATCGCTAACAAATATTTTTTGTCACTAATATAGTTCAAATAATTTTAAGTTTTTCATTTTTTCAGAAATAATTAGTGTAGTATCTTGATGATTGCTTTGACAATAATGCTTTTATATTGAAGGTCGTTCATATTGCTACTTTATTTTAAATTTATCAATTTAAACTCTAACAATATGGGTATCAAACGATAGCACATTTAAAGGCGAGAAAAAATGATCCTGTCGACTCTGGCTGAATCCTTAATTTCAGAGCCTCGCATAATGAAGAGGTTACATTTATGAATAATTGGAGCTGCCACATTAAAGTCCAGTTAACTCCATCAGGCGAGCAGATAGAGGGTCAACGCACAGGATAAAGTTCACCTAATTTTACAAGAGCTATCCAACCAGCCCTAGATGGAGCAAAACTACCACTTTTCAACAGCCAAGGAGCATGATGAACTACAGTTGGGATCTCATCAATACAACTTAACTATAAGTACTGGTAATAAATTAAAAATAAATTTCGCTAAATCAAAGCTAAATTTATAATATTTTTGTTCATTCATGTTTAAGTATCTGCCTTTGAAGTCGTTTTGGACCCATATTATGATTGAGAAAGAGGCCTTACCTCAACAGTTAAATTTTATAACGAATAAAGGCAAGAAGAAAATATGTTTATTGGATATCTTTCGCTCCTAAATCTAATTCTTCCAGTTATAGAGGCTTGTTCGAGCATATAAGGCTTCAAATTTTAATCCTAATTCAGTAAATTAGACGTGACATGTGCCTGAATAAAATTTATATGTTAGCTTAATTTTTCGCTATTCTAAAATAATATTAAAGAGCAATTCTTAGATAGTTCAACAATTTTTTATATCCCAAAATTTAATTATAGTATGAATTTTAATTAAAATCGGCGATAGGTTAAAATAATAAATGGAGAGTTGCAAAATGGGGACAGTTGAAATCGTAGATTCAGCCCCAGATCTGCAGCTTGTTCGATTGCTTATTAAAAATTAATATGAGGTTCTTCTTTAATCATCTTCATAGACCCTTTCTGCAGCGAGGTATGATGATCACACTTTACTAAATCCTCTATTTCAAATTCTACAGAGCTTGTGTCGCTTATAACTCTTGACTGAGTGCTCCCACGCAAAAGTTCCAAGGATAAAAAGTTCTTAGAATTTCATGCTGAATCGAATGGTGTAATAATTATTTAAATTGGACACACTTTACCTGATGCTGATTTATTCCATTTTAATTTAATGTCTAATAATTCTCTTTTTTATTAAATTCTCAGCTACAACAATGAAGGGGCTAATTCTGAAAATTTTAAGCAATACTTCTTTGGGCTTATAGTAGAAGCATGCTATGAATTCAAAAAATGATGCATTATTTCAAAATTGCACTTTAAATTTATTCTACATGTGACGTCTAATTTACTGAATTTGGATTAATATTTGAAGCCTTCTATGCTCAAACACGCCTCTAAGACTGGAAGGATTAGATTTAGGAGCGAAAGATATCCAATAAACATATTTTCTTCTTGCCTTTATACATTATAAAATTTTACTGTCGAGGTAAGGCCTCCTATTATTCTGTTCTTTGCCTTATCACATATCTCAATTAGTTGTTTATTGATTGAGCCTCGTTGCTATGGAGATGAGTCGTAGGAGGGCGAGTTGGAGAATCTAAATTCAACATGAATAATGTCCTCTACTTAGGTAATGTATCTTTCCCAGTCATTTCTTACCATAGGTCTTCTATGGTGTGGTTCAGACATTTTTGCATCCATTTCTTTGTGTTGACTATGTCGTGGTTATTAAATATGAGGATGTTTGTATTATTTAATATTATTAACTTTATTTTTTGGATCCACCTTTATCTTTAATAATTAGTCATTATTATTAAATAGTCGGATCTACTTTTTTTTAATTTTGTCTAGTTTTTCCCCTATTTCCGGAGGGGGTATTTATTTGTGAGGACGACTACTTATGGGCTTAGGGCTGTTGGGGGTCTTAAGTTTATTTTCAAATTTTTGTGCTCTCCTTCTTATACATTCATCATAGTCTGTTTGAGTCTTAGCCTTCTGGAGTAGTTGGTTAAGCTATAATTATTTTCCGGTTTAGTTTCCATTGTGGTCGAAGGGAATACTTCCCTAATGTTCTAAGCTTTATCTCTCTATCGGAATTTTAGGCTGATGTTTGTAACTATGCCAATTTTCCAAATCCAAGAAGTATGATTAAGTTTCATCATATAATTTGTATTATTCTATGAAGTTTCTCTCTTCGGAGATGATTATGAGCATTGCTGTTAGTTCAGTAATTGGTTCATTTATTAGCGAGTTCCAAGTTTCTTGGTTGACATACTCAAGATTTTGGTATTTAATAGGGAGTTTGTAGCTAAGTTCTGCTTTAACTCTCTCTATTACTTTTCAAGTCTCTAAAGGAGACTTGTTAAGGTTCGTTCAGCTTTCCATCAAATGGTTTTAGTCTAGTTCCTTGACATTCCTGTTGGGAATCTTAGGAAATTTTTTATGATAGCTTTTTTTTGCTGTCACTGGAGAAAGATTCATCTAGTTAGTGGCTTAGGTTAGAGGGTGAGGAACTCATCTGCAAGAAGCACTTCGATCCCAAGTTTTAATTAGGATATTAGATAACTCTTCTATCCTCTTCATATAATATTCTTCATATTTTAATTACAAAAGACCAAGAACTTATTAAATTTAAATAAGATATTGAGTAATCTAATTTCCTATTTCAATACCTAACTCAACTCTTCATGTTTAGCATTGCTTCTATTCTTATTAAGATTATAACTGCAGATAATTATAGTAAAAGTCATAAAAAGTTATATTCTAATTCCACTATCTTGTCTGAAGCTTATTTATTTTCAAGGAGTTTACTTAACTGAAATTACACTAAAATAAAGAAATAAAATAATATAAAATAAAAAAATAAAAGCAACATAATTTAATATAAAATTGTATATAAAAATATTTCAAATTAGATAAATTAGAATAGAATAGATTTATAGGATAGGGACTCCCATTCCATATAAAGTAGCGTCAGTTATGATATCCATTTGAGTGACAATAAAATTTTGGTTTTGTCCTTAACAGTTAGTTATTTATTTATATTTGCTATAAAACATTTATTCTTATAGTTAGTACTAATAATGAAAATATTTAATGCAACAATTATTCAAATTATCATTTTCCTCTATTTATTTGGCCACATTTCATCCTTTAAGAAAGCAAAAGATTAAATTTTTCAAAATAAAGAATTAAATTTCGGTGCAAGTTTGTACTTGATTCACTCACAAATTTCAACAAAAATTCTTCTAAAAATTGAAATTTTAGAAAATTAAAAACAATTTAATAAAATTTAGATTCTCTTAAAAAATAAAAGAACAATTTTATTCGCTATATTTGCTTAAAGTGAAATTAATTTTTTGAATATAAAAATGATAAAATAATTTAACTTAATGAGAGTAGACCAGAAAAAAGCTCTTAATGTTTTAAGAATCACATTCTCAAACGAAGTAAATAACTTTATTAATATAATTTTGTCACAAAAAAAGCTATTTTTATACGAGTCTTCAAAAATTTTCAAATCGAAAGTATTCTTTTTACTTGAATGAATTATATTATGTCATAATCTTTTATACTTCTTTAAATATTAATTTGTTCTAGTATTTCTAAATAACTTAAACTATTTTTTAGTTATTTTTTTTTTAATTTAATTTATCTTGCTTAATGATTTGTTTTTTATTATAGGATTAATACAAATCATGAAAATTTGGGATCAATAAAGGTAAGAAATTAATTAATTAAGCCCGTGAGTGATGATTAAATAATCCCGTAAATAAGTTGACCTGAAAAGCGACATAAGTTAACTAATCAGATTCCTGAGATTCAGAAATCCAAATCCTCATGCCGAGTCGTGAACCTACATGACGTATCGGGAGATCAATCAGGTTACTGGCATTAGCTAATCTACGATATTTGAGGTCTGCAGAGTAAATGGGAGCCAAGATGTGAAGTCTTGGAAAAATGTCCATCCTGTCTCCATTCTCACATTTGAGCATCTGTGCTACCTATTGAGAGATCAGACTCTTGATTAGTAGAAGCACCTCTCGCTAGCTCAAAGGTGCTAACTCTTTCACAGATAATACCCTGATAGCAGATTAGGCATTAGCTAGTTGAGAAAAGTGTATCTCAGCCATGGGATAACATACAAGGTCACCCGCTCAGGCTACCGTATTCCTATGAGCCGGCTCTGCAAAATTCGCTAGACATAAGTTTATGCATACCAATAATTGATGCAGCACCTCGCCCAGGGGGACACTGTCATGTACTTGGACGAGACCATATTCAAACCTTACTAAGTTCGAC
>JAJKFJ010016466.1:0-10083 GCA_027382625.1 Tetmemena sp. SeJ-2015 | reverse complement strand
GAAGGTCTCTAGTTGCAGGCGCTGACTGTTCTGCTTGAAGGTCTCCAGTTGAGAGAGCTGCTGGTCTACGTGATTGTTCAGCACGTCCAGATTCTAAGCCATTGCAAATATTATAATGAGGAAAAAAGCTAAATTTATTATAACTCAGAAGATTAAACTCACCGATAAGTGGTCGCAAAGAGAGATATAAAGATCTAAGTTAAGACAAGCAAATATAGACATTCATCAATTCATGAAATAAACTTATAATATTTACTCTCTCAATCAAAGTTAATTCCTCATGATTCTTGAAGGTTCTCTACTGTAGGGGGAAGTCAAGTTAGGTGAGGTGGGTCTTTCATATCTAGTACGATTCTGACTCCTTGATAAGTAAATAAGAGTAGGAAAATAAACCTTCATTGAGTTGTTAAGTCTCTCTACGTGGCCTATCTCTAATCCCTGTAAGTGGGCTCTCTATAGTAGCCCTCCTATCTTGTGCCAGATCGATCGTAGAGCTGAGAATCTCTCCTCCCAATAAAACCAACTGCCACAGTCCTGTTTCCACTGTGGCTTCTATCCAATAGGGAGGGTTGATCCCTGCCTCCTCTCACTCTGTGGGATTGTCTGTAGCTTTGCTGTGTGTCATACCCATACGAGACTTCGTCTTCATAGCTAGCCGTCTGATGCCCAAAGCTTCTTCCCCCACCCGAAGTCCCCTATCTATCATAGTCAAAGTTCCTGCTATTCTGTCTATTCTGCTGCTCTTAGCTTGGGCCATACCCAGTCATACCTCGAGGTCTTTGAAAGGTAAATTCTGGGTCTCCTCTATACTTCTTCTGTCTGTTCTAGTCTACGTTTTCTAAAATTAAGTTTATCAGCAGCCATTAAAGCATTTTAATTTTCATTGTAGAAGCTAACTCTTTATCCAAAGGGGCTTCGCATGGCAGCGAGTTCATCTTTAGAGTAGTTTCGTCTTCGCTTGCTGAAAAGCTACTCCTCCTCATTCATGTTTTCTAAAGACAGACCGTCCAACATATCCGCTAAACAATATATTCCTTATTATGAAGTCTTAACTCAATAATTAATGAAGAAAGCTATCTTAAGTTTAAGTCAATTAATTGATACTCTACATTGAAATACCATTAAAAATAAAGCTAAGGGATGGATGCTAGCAAACTATTTATCTAGGGCAGAGGTGCTAGTTTGTTAGGCTGACCTAGGTTTACTTAAGAGGGACCTCTTAACTCTTTAGACCGTGTTCTTCTTATGCTTCAAAGCCTCCTCGATTACTTCTTCCTTGTTGGGAGGGACTCCCTTCAGTTTTAAAAGCTTTCATTAAATAAATGTGCTATTGGGATGTATTTTTAAAGCTTCTTTTCTTAGAGGGAGATAAGAAGTTTGAAGTTTTTCAAATTATCATCTTCCACTTTCTGAAACAAGGCGCTCACCTCATTCAAACCGATCTTTATCTTCTCTAGAGACACTAAGTTTACCACAATTAATAACTATAAACTTTGCAGAGATTAAATAGTAAGTAGGATTGATAAACTCAAAGGTTATTATGAAATTATCAAATAACTTTATACTCATTAGCAACAGCATTTTAAATCGAAATAAGTTCGTAATGATAAGATAATTTAGCTTAGTGAAAATTCTCTGATATAAGGTTTACTTTGTGATAGGATTGATGCTCCTTATCAAAGCCAGTTTCTGATCTTGATTCCCCTCCTCTTCTTATTCCTTCTCTTATTCCTCAATCGCATTATTCTCCCATTCCAGTAAAGACTCCTTCTATTTACCATAGTCAGCCTGGAACACAGCTCTATCACACAAAACACTCAGTAAGTCCTAGCACTGAGGCCATTTGACCTTGATGAACAAGTTGCAAAGGTTTTAGGTGAAGTTTCAATAAATAAAGCACGCTCTAAGATAATCCCTCTCTAATTAAGGAGGAGAAGATGGTAAATAATTAATGAAGTGAGGGCTCTCAATCTAATTCCTAACCTCTCTAGCGAACTCAATCAGGAAGTAGTGGTGGTGGAGGATATTTCGCTGCTTCCTCTGTGTATCCTTGGCTACCTCAATCTCATTCTTCAGCAACTCAGCTTTGTTGCACGTTCTTGAAACCTGCATCTTTGCTCTGGCGAGGAGAGCTCTCCGAGCCTTCTAGTGCTCAGGAATTTTCTTTTTAACCAGGTCTTCACATTCATCCAGCTTCACTCTTTGAAGCCTCATCTCTTCTGACATGTCCAGAAATAGCTACTGATTCGGCTTTGAGAGATCCTTGACAGCTTTGGTCCTGAAAGGATTAATATAGTAAAACGCAACTGTACTTCATATTAAATCTTGATATTCTAGGATTATTGATGTGGATTTTTCCAAAAGCACTTTTCTAATCAAGTAAGCCGAATTTATCAGAACCGAACCCTGGTAATGGCTAGCTCCCATATTTCTCTACATAGTCCTTAGTGAGTAACTTAACTGCTTTTTGCTGGTACTCTTTGACGTAGATCTCTATCTTCTACTAAATGTGCATCTGTGGTTGCCCCATATCAATGGAGTCAAGTTACTGCATGCACTGATCTTTCAGTTTCTGGCACTTCTACTTAAAGTAATGGTTGTGGAACTCAGGGACTTGAGTATTCTCTTGCACGAACTTATGAGCATCATGCTTGAAATTTTGGAATACCTGCATCTGCTGCTGCTAGTTCATGCCGTTGAAGCCAAAGCTGGAGCCTGAGTAGTTGAAGCCACCTCCGTTTTGATTGCTATTGCCGAAGGAAGGGAAATTGCCGGTGCTGTTGTTATTCCCGAAAGTGGTTCTAAACTAGGAACCAAAGCCAGTACTGGTTTAGCCTTGGTTGTTGGTCTAGCCCCAGCTACTGTTGAAATTAGTGTTGAAGGTGTTGGTTCCAGAGGGGTTGAATGAGATTGGCTTGAATCCGGAGGCATTAAAGTTTGCACCGCCACTAGCATTGCCGTTCTGGTTAAAGGTGAAATTGTTTCCTGAGGAAGTTCCAAATGCAGGCTTGAAGGTTGAGTTGTTGTTGCCAAAGCCACTAGTGTTGTTATTGTTCCAGGTGGAGACTCCTCCAAATCTATTGGTACTTCCATTCCAGGTATTTTGATTGCCACCATTAAAGGAGTTATTCCCCCAAGTGTTATTCCCATTATTCCCATTGTTTCCGAAGTTATTGCTACCGCTTGGATTCCAATTGTTGGCTCCCCCATTATTCTAGTTGTTATTGCTATTCCATGTGTTGTTGGTCGCTGAGTTGTTGTTCCACCCTCCAGTATTCTGGTTGCTTGACCAGTTGATGGTGGAGTTGTTGTTATTGCCTCCCTAGTTGTTGTTGTTCGCTCCCCAGTTTGAAGTGAAACCATTTCCACCTCCTCCATTGTTGTTGTTGGCCCAAGAGTTCTACTAGCCACCACCATTGTTGTTGTTGTTGCTCCAAGCGTTATTTTGGGTCCAAGAGTTTGTGCCATAGTTGTTGTTGTTCCCCTACATATTGTTATTGTTGTTATTGCTCCATGTATTGTTTTGGCCATTGTTATTGCTTTGGTTGTTGAAGGTGGAGTTCATGCCAGTCCAGGATGTGTTGCTGGCATTGTTGTTGCCCCAGGCCGTCCTTTGAGTGTTGCTCTAATTGTTGTTCACAGCGAAGTTGAAGGAGGACTTGGATGGCGACTGGCCTCCTTGCGTATTGTGAGTGCCCCATGTGGGTGTTCCCGTGCCTCCATTCCTGCCAAAGATAATGATCTCCTTATTAATATGAAAGCAGTTTATAATTTTTGCCAAAGTTGAGGGTGGTTTATCTTAGACCTCCATTGTTGTTGTTATTGTTGCCTGTAGAAAATGGCGACCTAGAGTAATAATAGTTAAGCTCAATTCTTTAGTAAGAAAGATAAAAATCAGGCAGCCCATCTCAGAGGAAAATTTTGAACTTGTGATTGAGATTGAGATGGATGAGCGGTCCTGTTTTGTCAGAAGCAACATAAATTAAACTCTCTTAAAGCAGAGAAGCCAATTCCTCCTAAAAACTGGGTTCTACTTACACATAGCCAGAGTTTCCGCCATAGGTATTGGCTCTATTCACATTGTTGTTGTTGCCATAGTTATTGCTGCTCCAATTGGTTGCACCTCCTCCTCCATTGTTGCCATAGTTGTTGAGCGAGTTGTTGTTGTTCCTAAACAGATTGGCGTTTTAGTTAAACGTACTGCTGTTGTTCCAGCTATTCTGATTTCCTTAAATTAAAGATGAGAAACATCAAATGATAAGGAAGTAGACAAGTTTTTTTGAAATAGCATCGAGTATATGTAAATAAAGTGTGATAATGAAAATGACAAAAGGAGAATGGTAAATTTGCACTCACCTTGCATTCTTATTTTAAATATGAATTATTTAAAAGATTGAATTAAGACAACTTCTTCTTCTTAGATCAATCCTTAATTTGAATTTGTATTTGCAATTGATAATCTCTAAAAGTTAAATTAGACTACTTAGTAACTTTTAAGGAAATATAAGTATTTTATTAACTTAAGTAATATTTGATTCTTGTGCTTTGAAATGTTTCTTGGCGCATATAAAAGCTATAAATTAACTAGGAACTCAATCGTCATTAGACATACTCTACCTCTTGGATCCAAGTTTGGTATGAGCAGTTGCAGTCATCTCATGTTTGTTCAAGTTGTAAACTTACTCAAATCAAAGTATATTAAACTCTAATGTAAACTTTGAAAAATAAATCAATTCCAAGTTTAGTTGTTAGCGAAGAACCTCTGAATGGTGTTGCGCTTAAAGGAGCGCTTCAAACGTTTGCTAGGCCGCTGCTCTTGCACATTCCTACCTGCCTGTAAGTTTTCATTCAAATGCTTCTCCAGGCCCTTTTCAAATTCCTCATCGAAGGATTTAGTCACATCTAGGTCTTCGATCTCCTTGTCCAATTGCTTCGAAAGGAATTTCCTCATAGCAGATGCTCTAACCAGAAAATGAGAAGAATATAAAAAGATGAAGTTGAGATGCTAGCTGGTTGGTGACTGGATTTAGTTTTGTGAGGCGTTCAAAAGCTTCATAGGTTTTGATTTGCTATCTCTGCTTAAGATGCTAGTGTACCTTCTTCAGCTATTCCATTATACAAAAAATGAAAGATTCAACTTTCAAAATTGAACTATTTAGGATCAATTTATGGAGTAGGTTGCTTATTCCTACCTGAGTTTTTTACTTTGAGAGCAGCTCCATTCTTTTCCTAAGTCTAGTTAACAAATAAATAGGGAACATATCTAGAAACTCATTTGACTCGACTAGCTCTAAGTATTTGGAACCATAGCGCCCGAAGCCCCTAGCATATTCAACCTCATATCATCGTTCGTAGGCTGTAACTTAATCGTCAGAAGTTAAAACTATTATAAAGAATGATTGATCCTTTATTAAAAAAGTTTGAGTTCTCTATTATTGCTGCCATCCATAAGATCGCGCTTGAATTCAGATGCCTTGTCATCACCTCTACTTATTATGCCCTGCCTTGAGCCATACCTAGAGTTGCTTCCTTCAGCAGCTCCGTCTATTCTCTAAGTCTCACCTCCATCAATACTTCCCTACCCTAGCATACCTAAGCTCGTGGAGTTCTTCTTTGTTCTCAGATAAAAGATATCTTCCAAATATGAAAGCATTTTATGACTCTAAGATGAGAAGGAAGCAAGCTTACCACCTCAGCCACGCTTCCTTATCTGCTGCCTAACTACAATATGTCTTCATTAAATGGCTTGGAGACTCTTATCTCGGGGCTTGAAGGTTACAGATCTAGCCTCATTTGTATTCTAAACTTGCTTTGCTATCTATGAATGCTCTAGGCTCCGTCCTCATCTTCCTATTCTTTATAAGATATCTTTCCAGCTAAAAATATGATGAATATAATAAAATACAGTTGCGTTTTAAAGCATCTATCTCATCCATGGAGTCAGTGGACCGATACTAATAGGTATCAAAGTGTTCCTGCTCTATTTATAAACTGAATTGCATGATAAATAATCTGCCTAGAAGAATGCTGAAAGGACGACTAGGGGAGATCTGTATTTTAATTCCTGGACCTTACAAGGCCAGGCTTAGAAGTCGGGCTCAATCTTTCTATTGGAGAAAACTTACCTGGGGATCCTCCCTCCTTCTTTAGGCTTTTTTCATGTCCGTAGTTTGCTTTATCCAAGTTGATAGGAGTATCGACATTCATATGCTCCTACAATAATTGATTACCAATCATAATTGAGAGTATTAAGCTTGGTGTCTACTTTAAGATTGGCTTGTTGCTTGAGTCTTATTTAGGCAGACTGCGCGGCTTGCTCTGCTCTTTTAAGTGAAAGTGTGCCTGACTACTGAGTAGTCGTTCGAGATATTTAAGCCTATTGAGTTTGCTTTCTTGAAAAGTTGGCTCGCTCTTGTGGTTCCTCCTCTTTAAAGTATAACGGAATTTAAAGCAGAATAAATCTTAGGGGAGGAAATGCTTGTCGATCTATCTTTGAAGTGAAATAATGGGCGTGAAGATAAACATATAAACAAAATATTGTGATCGCATATATTAAAGTGAGATGCAAGTTTATCTCGCTTCTTGGGCCTCAAAGAGAAGAAGTCGTTTACATTTAGAGAAGGGGAGGGTTGCATACCTGCTCCAAACTTCTCTATGAGACTTCCAGATCCAAACATAACAGAGGGATTGAAGTTATTCGGCTATTATTGCTACTACTGCTCTCTTATTACTGCTAAAGGACTGCTTAACCTTTCAATTATATTTCCCTCTTTTCTACCTTGGCTCCTTTAAATAATTAGCATTTTTATAATGTTAATATTTTCTCTTATAAACTTAACTCCCCTAGATATCATAATTAGTGCTCCTTCTCTCATTTTAGATCTGCATGGTCTGGGGTCGATACTAGTTCTTAGCGAAGAGCATTGAATTCTTAAGTACCTGCTCTATATCGATGTACTCCTTCAGCAACTTTTCTTCACTCTAAAGTTTCAACTTAGACGACTCTAAGATGCATTCAATTTTATGATATATAGAATGTGAGAGTAAGATAAATTCTAAGATCCTAGTAGGCTTCTTTTTACCTGAGGCAGAATATTTATTGTTAGTGGTAGCTAAAGAGAGCTGACTTGGGAATAGAGAGGAACTTCCATCTCCATTTTAAAAAGAAGATAAAGAGAAAGATGGAATCTAAATTTTAGTCTTACCCAAACATAGTTGAAAAATTTCTTCTCATTTTGCCTTTTGCTGTGGCAGTCAGACCCATCATAAATCGACCTCCACCACTTTAAATGGTTTGAATTATAAGTAAGAGTGAAAATACTTCCCTTTGTAGCATACTCATTTTCCACATCGGGAAGTTGATTAGTGCTTGAGTATTTGGCAGTTTGTACCATTTTTAGCTTATCAATCTAAGAATTTCCTTATTCTCTCAGCAAGTATTTCACAGAATTTGATTAAGCCAAAGCTGGTTGATGACTCTAACACTATATTGCACCATGCTAAAGAAGAAGAAAAAATTTCGATTTAAGCGAGCTGTTGGAGATGGTTTTAAGAGTATTGCTACTACTATTGCTATGAAAGCTATTACTGCCTCATAACAAAGCTCTTTCCCTCGAATTGAGACAGCAGGCTAGACTATTGGTGAAACCCGACCTTCAAATGAACAGTCTGATTCTTATTCTAATGATTCCCTTTTTCCTTTGAGATGCTCTCGTCAACAGTTGACTCATGAAAATTCAAAATTGAAAGGAATAACATAAAATCACATTCAAAATGCTTGTGGTTAGCCGCTGCTATTGATGATGAAGTATCCTTCTCGTTGTTTGAACTCTTGAGCGTCATCAAAATCCCCTTCAGGTCCTTTATTTTGTGGGGAGAGCCTTTCTTATGGTGGGCAGTGTTCCTTACTCCAAATAGGTCCTTGCATTTAGACTTTCCCTAAACGATTCATTGTTAAAAAAGGTATTCAAGAGCCAAAATGGTTTTAAGTTATTCTCATTAAAAAATAAAGCACTTATTTTAAGCCATGGGATAAAATAATGGAATGCTACACTTATAAGCATCAAGATATTTATACCACGCCATTGTTCGCGATTCATTTAATGAGAATGAGAATTCCCAGTTTTCCATATTTCTTACATAGAGATTAAAGTTTGGGTTTGGTACCACAACTGGAACATAAAGCATTTATCACCTTCGCAGAAAAACAATATATATTTCTAAATAAAAAATTAGCACCAAACTTTTTTAAACTCTCAAGTTATTTGCACTTAGTGATGATAGTTTTGGAAGATAGCGATGTTTAAATTGATATTTTAAATTCCTGAACTAATAAAATTTGAGTAAAATTGTGTTATTACGATCTCCTTCTTACCCCTCTACTTAAGATACAACCATCATGATAAATAGAATGCTAATATATAGCTCATAATCTTTATGATAGAAAATTAAGAAAATTAAAGATTTGACTACGAGGAATAGCGGTTAAAGCCCGCGTTCGTCCACTAGAACGACCACCATATCCAATAAGCTAATTCCTCCTATATGACTTCTAGAATGGGTCTAGAAGACCAGAATTGCTGCATCATAAACTATATAAGGCCTATTCACTTAATATGATGATGTGTCGTTATATAGTTGCATCAGTAAATGCTGCAATCAAAAACTACTACTAAATGAACAAGAGACACTACTAGAAAACAAAGAGAGTTGGGGCCAGTCAAAGTCTAATGCGCTACTTTAAAATTAGAAGATGCTTGGTGCTTCCTCTTCTCTAGCTCATTAGCCCAGAAGTGTGAACGGACCTATAAATTCCTTCGCTGAGCCTTTGGGGGCTTTTTAAAGACCTTCAGGTTTCCCCCAGATTAGGGATTCCAAGCCTGACCATAAAGTAAAGTTACATCCAAATTATGCTCCTCTTGAATTTAAATCAATAGTTGTACTGATTAGCTTAAGACTATTTGAAGATGAGCCAAAATTAGTAATGTTCTGTTACTAAAGTTTCTCTGGGGTGAGATTATCCAAGATAGTTTCCGGGAAGAAGCTTAATCTCTCCAACCCAGACTCTTACATCTAGACGCAACCCTTCTGCTTGTTTATTCCTTCTCACAAAGACACCTTCATTCATCATATAGGGATTGAGATTTAACCTTTTTTAAAGTGATGCAATTAAGTTGTTGATTGACGGACTAGATTTCAAAGATGCACCCAAGTAGCTCAAATTCAAGGCAGACCCTACTTCAGTAAGAGCTTCGCCCTTCCACCCGAATTAGTTGCTGGCGTTCGGCTAGCACTTCAAGCCTGATGACACTTTCTTCGAAGGATGTCCTCGTTCCCAACTTTACTGAGTCCTAGATGACTTGAAAGACTACCGCTTCAGCTAGAACGAGACCTCGGGCTTTGAAGTAAAGATAGGTATTGAACTAGAATTCATGGTTCTCAAATTAAAACTGTAATCTCTATACTAATAATTGATCCTTACTCATGATAAATGAATTTGAGGTTCTAGATAAGGTGACTGAGTTGCCAATAGAGAGGAATCTTGAGTCGAATATAACCTCACTGGTGCCATTTTTAGAAGACTTAGAGTAAATGAACGAAATCATGAGTCAGAATGGAATAAGGTTCGAGTGCGCGCATAAGGAATGCGGACATGGTCAGTATGAAATAGTCCTAGGCTATGGAGATGTACTCAAGACTTTAGATCATGCATTATTTTGAGTGATGAAAGAAATAGTGGTCTTAATTTTAGATGACTACTACCTCACGAAGGAGATTATTTCGCAGCACTTTAGAAAGAAAGGTCAGGTAGTAACTTTCCTTCCCAAGCCATTCGAAAACTTCCCTCATTAAGTCTATCTTGTCATTTTAACTAGGTAGGTAACGGTGCTCATGTCCACATCAGTCTTTGGAAAGATGGAAAAAATTGCTTAGGCCAAATCAAAGGCCGCCATGATGTGCTATCTCCTGAGGGGGAGCACTTTATGGCTGGCATAGTAGAGCATTACGATGCCCTAGTCCATTTCATGGCCCCTTCGCCAAACTCTCTCCATCGATTCAAGCCTCAGAATTTCGTCGGCATCT
>JAJKFJ010016452.1:0-10084 GCA_027382625.1 Tetmemena sp. SeJ-2015 | reverse complement strand
TTTCTATATCCGGAGATAGGAACATTTTTGTCTCCTGCCCAGGCAGATAGCATGTAGCTGCAAGTGGATGATAAAATATAAATGTGTTTGAGGTCGAGCACACGCAGTCGTATTAGGTTTAACAATTCAAAATAGAAAAATAGAAAAATGATATTAGAATTTTAACGAAAAAGATCAAGTGGAAATGTATACAAATATAAGCGTATTTCAACTTTGCAAAGGCAAAACTAAAGAATTACTATAATGTATTTAATTGTTAGGTGGTGGTGGCGCCTGAAACTGTGGTTGATGCGAAGATGGTCTTTTTGCATGTGGAGAGTGCCTGATCTGAGTTGAAGTTAGACTCACCAGCACCTGTTGCAGCAAACATCACTGAGAAAGTGCAAATATAAATTATATAAGCAAAACTTTTTAATTGCAAGTCTTTCCCTCAAATCCCTGAACTCCAATTTGGTAATTTCCACCATTGAAGAAGCCGGCCTTGAAATTGAAGCCTGAATTTGCATCCTTTTTATCGCAAGGAGTCAAACTAAATAAATTAGCAAAATAATAGCAATAGATTATATTTGGCATTCGCTATTAATAATATTTTCTCAAATAGAAAACAAAAAGAGATAGTTTTAATTCAGAAGAATAAATTATTTATTTTGGTAAAAAAATAAGGAGCTATTCTCAGAATAAATAATAAATATATATTTAAACAAACTCAATTATCAAATGTTAAAAATTGGAAAAAATAGTATATTGAGTTGTGAGGAGTTTTTGCATATTTTTATTCGGTCTCACCAATAGAAATTAATTATAGAGAGGCTTAAATGAGATATGACTATAAGAATCTAAAAGCGGTTGCTTGTTTATATAGCTTAGAATTTAATAAAAAAGATAATTAAATTAATAATTAAATCAAAATGGAATAATTCAGCGGTAGTTGAAGTGTGTCCAATTTAAAAAATAATTAGATCATTCGATTCAGCATAAAATTATAACAACTTTTCATCCTTGCAACTTTTGAGTGGGAGCGCTCAGCACAGAGTTATAAGCGACACAAGTTTAAATGAAGATTCGATGAGGAAGATGAAGAATGCGTGAGTCATATCTCGCTACTGAGAGGTGCTACGAAGATGATTAAAGAAGGATCTCATATTAATTTTTAATAAGCTATCGAACAAGCTGCAGATCAGGGGTGAATCTGTGATTTCAATTGTCACTGTTTTGCAACTCTCCATTTATTATTTTAACCAATCACAGATTTTATTTAAAATTCCAACTATAACATGTATTTGAAACATTTCGATTATTTTAAGGATAAGGATGAGGATTTTAAAATATATTTTTAAAAATAATTATAGATAATAATTTTAGACAATTAAAACTATTTCGCTGAAATAAAATTTCATAAGATAGGTTTGAGTGGGGAGAGATTGCTTAATGAAAATATCTTGAGTGTAGGCTTGGATCAACTCATCTTCTCCGTAGGTGGTGCTAGTCTTAGTGATTGTGAACTTAGCTCCCTTGGGCATGAAGGTTCTGAAGTCAAAATCTCTGACGTCATAAATTAAATGTTTCATTAGTGAGCCAGGTTGCCTTCACTGAGACTCTATAGTTGCCAGCTGCCCAGGTAAATATGGAAAATAAAAAGCTTTCACCTAGGCTTTAAATTTTAATTTGCACTTAACTTTAATAATTAATGAATGAGATATTGAAATCTTCTCGAAAATTTGATTAAAAAAGTTATTCTTTCAAATTATTTTCTTTATTTGGTTATTGGAATGGTTTATCTCTTATGTAACCGTAGTTGTCGGAGTCAGAAACTTTGAAGATGTAGATTCTCTTGTCTTCCTTGTAGATTGCTACCAAAGCTGAAGAGCTTCCTCCAGCAGTTCTGCATCCTGATGGATACATTTCATTAAATATACTTAATCACAAATTATACTTTCTAATTATAATAATAATTGCAAGATAATCTATTTAATTACCATGAAATATAATTAATTCCAAGATTAAATTATCGTTAACTCAAAGTTAATATGCTTTTAGAATTTAAATATGTTTAACATTCTTGGATTCAAAACCCTATTCTTCATTAAATATTAAATAGAGTCATATAGCAAAGGAAGAATTAGAGAAGAAACTTTATAAAGAGTTTTTTTATAGAATAATATTTATTATAAATGAGTTAAAAGGATTTTAATTTTTCCACTTAATATGTAAAATATAAAATGCTTATAGAATTATTGAGTTATGATTGTAGAAGTAACAATAATTTATATATTTTTAGTCAACTCCAAAGAATCCATCGTAGGCATTGTCGAGGGTGAAGCTGAAGTGGTACACTAAATTCTGATCGTCCTTCCAGACATTTTCGACTGTGCTCACATAGTCGTCATTCCAGAAGAAGGTTTGCACGATGTTGAAGCTGCTGTGGAATTCGCTTAGCTCCACAAAGAAGATACCGTCGTTAAGGTTCTTGGAGAAGGGCAGCTGAGTGGCGTAGTTTTAACAAATACATATCTTAGTTGTTCACTTTGTCGTCCCAAATTGCGGAGTTATCATATTTAAATTATTTCAAATCAATTGCTTAATTATTAAGTAAATAATTAACGATAGCAAGAAAAGATAAGCATTTAATTAAGTACATTAATCTTAAATTAATTCGAATTGAGAGATTCAGTTACATCGATTATTTTTGAATGTAAAGTAATCATTCCAAGTTCCATTCAAACCCCAAATACCAATCAAAAGCCAACTATTAAACTTCTATAAGTTATTTCGGAGATATTCTGTACATATATGAGACTGAATTTTAAAATTTTTATTTACATATGATAATAGTACGTTCTCTTAACTAGTACTGAATAAGTGCTGGTTTTGAAAATGATTATTAATTACATTCCTCAAATTTTACATACTTTACTTTACTTTAAAATTTTTATATTTTGGTGTTTATTGAATATAAAAATAATTTGAAGCCGCCATCTTTGCCCCAAGGATTTCTGCATCTGATAAGTCTTGCCTTCTCGGTTCCATCAGCATTGAACACGATGTGGTTTGACAAAAGAGCAATTAATTGTGAAAGAGTGTAAGCGTGAGATTTAGCAAGACCTTAGGTGTTGTTCTTGGTGTCGTCGCCCTCTCTATATAAATATTAATCTGTAATCTCCTGGGGTGCTTCCCCACATGATGTAGGAGTACTTGTCAATAAATAAAAAAGTAAAATGCATGAATTGTCGGCTTTACCGATCAGAGTGAATATGTCTTCTGCTGTTTACCATGTGGCGGTATTTTTAGTAATAATACTAGAGGGAAGGCCGAACAAGAATTGGAAAACCTCAGTTCCCCAACCTCCATTCAATCTATCAATTAAAAAAATAAATTATTATTGAATCTCTCGTAGTTTCCATGGACCTTGGCCCAAACTTTCTCAATGAAGACTCCCCAGAGAGCATTACTGGGAGGGAGCTCAGCAAATAGGAGATTGTTTTGGCCCTTCTTGAAAGGCAAAATATCATCAATAGCAATAGCCTTTTCGATTCCAACTATTAATAGAATAGAATTATAATACTTCAAGGCATTTTAATTTAAATGATTTGAGCATACAGCATCAATTATATTTAATAATGGAGAAACTTTAATTTTACAGTTCCACGCACAACCACAATACCTTCTTTTAAATTTTATAATAAAAATAATAGTTTATAATCATGGATAAGATTAAAATCATAATTTTAATTTATTTAATCTAAGTTTTAATTTTAAATTTGACTTATAAAATCATCTTTATTGAAGAAAATCAAATGCAAAACAAAGTAATTAGTGTTGTGTTTATTTTACTCAGTATAAAAGGATAAAATAAATTTAAAAGGTTAAATATCTTAAGATAAGTCTTAAATAAAGGGATATTTTTATCATTGTTTGTTAGCGGGGACTATAATTATTTCAATAGATAAATCCGCAATAAAATAAATACCTTCAAAGAAATAAACTACGAGATTTGTAAAAAAATTTAATATCTTAATCCTCTATAGCTTGGCATTTGCCCACTTAATTTCGTTTTATTTCTTTTATAACTGAATTATAATATATATTGTAGGTTGGGGTAATGAATAGCTTTCTAACTCTATCTTCCCACTCAGCAACGGCCGAGCAAGAAGATATGAAATAGCAGTCTCCTAATCCTCCTTAAATTCCATAGTTATAACACACAATCAAATATTATAAAACAAAACTTTAAGTATAAAAATATTATCATTGCGTTAAAAATATGCAATATAAATTTTTGCCTTGGTCGGGATCGATGGGCTGAACATATTTTAATAATTAATCTAACAGTGTTCTTATCTCCGAAGAGAGAGGCCTTGGGGAGTCTATTTCTTACTCTGTCGAGTTCATAGCCGCCGTACCAGGAAGATGGTCCCTTTGGGCTTGGGTACTGAGGCCAATACATACCATCGAGCGAGAGCTAGAAATCTGGATCAGTGAACTGATTGCCGCTACCAATGATAGTACTCACTGCATAATTTATATAACAAAGTTTTCTCTTTATAAGACTTTTGCATTTATAATTTTAGTGATTGTAGTCGTAGGTGGGGGTTGCCCAGAACCTGTTGATAACATCTTTGCAAGTCTGGCCGGTGTTAGTTTACTGCGCTCTCGAGAGAGAATGAGCGAGTTTGAAAAGTTTGGAGGTGTCTCTTTTCAATTGAAGTGCGGAGGCCGCAGACGCTAACAGCAAGACAGTTGCCAAAGATCTCATCCCACGAAGTGTTTATATAACTTAATAATATATAGAAGTCAATAAATCCTCCTTAAATAGTCCTCTATTAATCTATTAAAAATGATACTGAGATATTGAGAAAAAAAATAATCTACATTACTTGGCTATCTTTACTTTCCTGATTGGATCAATAACTATTAATAACTTATCTACTAGCTATTTATATATGACGACTGTATATTCTTTATTCTCAATAAAATACACAAATATTCTTAATTCTGGAGTGTTTTTTCTTTACTATCACAATTTCCTGCAACTCTTAGTTGCATTCCTATAAGTGAACATATTTTGAATATAGTTAAATAAATTGATGCTTTCATAGTAAGAGTATTTTGAGAGAGATAGTTTGCATGGAGGCGATACCCCTGTGGGCATATTTATATGCGGTTATTGAAGTTGAAAGCTTAGAATTTGTAAGTGGATTCTGTCCATGGTGGCCATATTTGCATCTTCTGGTCATACAACCAGTAGCCTAACTAGCTTTAGATAAAATAAAAATAAGTACTCCCAGCTTGAGAAGTTGTTCGTGTTCATGAGAGAGAAATAATTTAGCACTGAGGAATCTTGAGTATAGAAGGAGCGGAGACCTCCTTTCGCTATTTGAGTGATCTCTTACTTTGAAAGCACTCTCTAGAAAATGCTTATGTACCCATATGAATGCACCAAATTTAATTTTAACTCCTCAAATAATTAAATTGAATGATTGAAAGCGAAGCCTGAGTCATCTCCGATTCTCAAGTCGTAGGTATTATATAGAAAATCTGTAATATCAAAATTAAGGAAGTAGGAAGTTTGCGATTTATCTAGAGTTTTATTGAAAAAGGGTTGAGTAAACAAAGCCTCGTCTTGCACATAGATAGTCAATTAATTATTTACTTGATCAAGAGTAATGAAAAGATAGAACATGTTCTAGGTATCAAAATCAAAAGCAGTCGAAGTTTAGAAATAAAAGTAAAGTACTTTTATAATCAATAATTAAAGAACGTTATCCCATGTTAGTCGAAGACAAAGAGAAGATATTGATTCACCCTTCTAACGCTTACCAAATTTTCGATCTCTAAGATTTAATAACTGAGATCTTCAACTAGCATAGCACTCATCACAGAAATTGTTAACTCAACATCCTTTTAAAAGACTCTCTCTTTTATAGTCTCACCGATGTCGTAAGACACGGCAGTGTTTAAAGGTGTTGTTGGATCGTTAGAGAGCCAATTTTAATAAGAGATACAACCCATGGAAACTGATCCAGTCATACCTGGGGAGCAATCCATGGTGAATTCCTCAGCCATACTTGTCCAAGTAACAATACCTGAAATCCCAGCTGGTATTGTAGTAAACTGAGGGTAAAAGTATTTGCTTTTACTTGAAGATGAAAAAAGGTTTAATATCGATATAGTAAGTAGGAAAATGCACTTGATCATAAAATAGTGAGTTCTGAGAGACAAACTTGTAATAGACAGCTAGGTTGGCGAAATTAGTGGATTTTTTATACAGAGGCTGAATAGAGTTATAAATCAAATCTTGAAAAGTCTTAGCTTCATTCCAAATTTTAAACTCTCTTATAGACAGATAGTTATCTGTTTAGAATAAATATAAAATAAATTTAGAAATCTTAATTGAAAATCTTTAGACTGAAAAAAGAAATTGAAAAAATAAATTCCTTTGCATGATAATATATATGATTCGAGTTTTTAATATATCTCTATAATTATATTCTTTTAGAAAATTGGTACATCACTTCATTTTTAATTTTCATAAAATATTTTCACATATTATCTCCCCTTAATTTTAGTTTTATATTCAAGCTCATAAAAAAGCCAATTTTATAATTTTGATTTAAATCTCCCATCTTTTCTTCCTTATTTATTTGAAAGGCTTTGTGTTTTAAGTTAAAAAATCTTATAAGGATTAATTTAATGCTCATTGAAATATGCTTTTATATATTCAACTTATTTATACGCCATAATTGACTCTTTCCTAGATTAAATTTTATTTATATTCTTCCTAAAATGATTTAATAAGTTTAGAAATCAGTCTGAGATGAAGAGCCAGTGTTATCTCCAAAATAAAGTTTGCATGTTGAAAGAAAATCTAGCTAGTTAGATGAATAGGTACTAGTTTAGCTGTACGCGTCGCTTAAGTAAGTCCTCACTTCTTTCGTAAAATAGTCGCTTACAATATTTAAGATCACCCAAGTATCCTTCTGAATCACCGCGTCTGACAGCAGAGAATGAAATATTAAAACTTTCTTAAATGAGTGAACTGACTGTATTAAATAGTGCTTTGTAAGGCTCTGAGATCAGCTACAGTGTCAAACTTGGCCTCTAGTTGAAGTCTAGCCTTGGTGGTTTAAGTACAAGCTGGATCATGGAATGCAATAAAATGATCTTGCATGTACAGGTTGGGATTGAAATAGCTGGTGCTTATTTTAAACCAGAACCCTAGCGTCCATTCTTTGGTGAGCTTTGCATAGGAGTAATCGACTGGGAGTGCATCATCAGCTCTGTAGATTATCATTTGCGATTCTCCATACTAGTCAATAGGCTCGCCTCTGAAGACGTCAAAGAACTAACCATATACGCACATCACCAAGTCCTCTGCTTGGAAGTATATTTCGTTTATGTGTCTCCACTTTGGTCTAGTTTATTGATTCTAAGAGTTCACTATGTAATGTGTCTGCATTTAAAGAGCAAATAAAATTAAGAAGAGACATTTAACTCACACTGTCGTCTTAGATTAAGTCTGAAGTGAGATCGGTATCATAATAATTAAGAGCCCAGGAAGAAACCAATTTTTCTGAGGCGTCTGTCGCAAGTCTATATTGGCAAATATTGTCGAAAGTTTTGAACTAGTTATAGACCTTAATGTATGCAACTACTGTATTACAAGGATTGGTTGTTGCTCCGGGGTTACTTGGACACAGAGTTATATAGTATTGAGTGCTTGGTGTGAGAGAATAGCTCATGGCCCCTGAAAGAGTAGCTTGCTGGCTGTTGTCCACAAAACTAGTGACCCCAGATGCTTTGCTGAATTGAAAGTGCAGGTATCTCCAAGGTGAGAAGTAAGTGTAGAGCTGTTAAAAATTATCTCTAGTAAAGAGAACGTTATCAGTATTCCAAGGAGATGTAGCCCCAGAGCCTGTGGCATACAAATATGTTATAAATATTAACAAATCAAATGTTGTGTAAGTTGATCTGGCTAAGGTTTCCTTAAAGTTATAGGATACAGTTCCTAAATTCAACTAGAGAAATTCTCCAGCTGGCATGTTCTCTTTGTAAAGCACCCAGAATCCGATTTATAAGAAACTCATAACTTTAAATTAAGAGGAACTTAAACAGATTTAAAAATCGGTAAAGCTAGATTAGCCGCTGAACCCAGTTTTTGAGAGAGGTAGTTTGAAGTCAATTATATTTCCATTGGAAAGATCTAGATAGAGCTTTGTTAGGCATTTCTAAGTGTTTTAATCATATGTCTGATCAGAATCACAGAGATTTTATGTGAATAGCTATTGAAAAGATATTTATATTTTTATCAAGAAAAGGGGAGCTTGAGTAAGGGTTAGTATCCATTTATACATGGGTGTCACTCGCCACTTATCTATCCCCACTATAGTAGATATATCGATAGGGAGTGTAAACCCAACTGTACCTCACATCGTAGTAGAAAATCAAGTTATCTTGGTATTCGTAGTAGTTTGAGAGTTTCTTATACTACTGCGTTAGCGAGTAGGAGTTAAGTTGCTTGTTCCATAGTTTGATAGATCTAAACAAAGAATATACACATACCACTTTATTCTAAAGAATTGCTGTCCAAGCTGAGACTTTAAAATAAAGAGCAATAAGTATAACTCATGGCAGTAGCTGGGATTGGCACGGCTGAAGATAGATACTAAGTGCATCGGACCTCTCCATTCATGACAAATTTCAATAGATTTTACTAGGTCTCGAATGCAATACCCACATGATAGAAAAATTTAGGCTTGTTGGAGGAAACTGCACATTAATAAGTTTATGAATTAAGAGCCACTTTTAAATAATCCTAAGTTCCAACACTAGAAAGAGAAATATTTTGAAAAAATTTTGAATTTAGAAGGAGAAAATAAATTTATAAACAGTAATGAAACTTGAAATGGCTAGAAGGCTCGGCTTGTCAAGAGTATTGTTTACTTAATAAATAAAGTCTAAAGTCCACTCGGGGTAACTAACTCCTGTAACAAGGTTAACAAATGCATTTCCTGAAACTGTATCAGGACTGTACTGATAAGTGAAATCCTCTTCCATATATCTATTACTGCGATAATAGCTTAAAAAGTTAAATCATTTCAATAATAATGGTATAAAATGTAATAATTAATGGATCACACAAGTTAGAGACAATAAATTTAACTAGTAATAAATTAAATTTCCCCCCTTTTTTATTTAACTTTTAATTTTTCTTTTATTTATTTAAAAAAGATTATTTAACTTCAAATTTATGATATTTGCATAAGTTGTATCTCGATCCCATTAAAGACTGTTATATTTGATTTGAAGCAGATCATCAGTCGGCTATTATGATTTTAGCTCTCTCATTTATTATAGTTGATTAGGATCATCCAGAGGCAGGTAAAGTGTGATGTAAAATGTATATTTTGCTTTAATCTTTTATGTACTAGTTATGATACTTCGCAAAAGATTTTTCGAGTACCTGATACCCAACATTACCTATACAGTTTAAGCTCTTTCAAATTATGATTACTTATGAAGGTGGAAAATATTCTAAGGTGTCTGATGTAGCAATTTAGAGGGCTGGTTCCTCCATTGGGCAAGCCAATTTAGAGAACATTATCAAACTAAGTCCCTGGTATGGTTGACAGACTGATAAAATAATTTAATGTCATCTAGGGTTAGGTAATCATAAAAGCGGTACTTTGTAATAAATAGATTAATCTCTTATATCATGTCATTATAATATTTGTAGCAGTGCTTCTTCCAATCCCTACAATTCTCCACATCTGACCTTTATTTCTACATAAGCAATAATTAAAACTCTAAAACCTAATTTACTAGTAAGTAGTTCTTGTTCTTTAATCCTAGTGCGCAATATACAAGTTAGAGAAATTTGAAGTCAAAATCATAAAATAGTAAGTTTGAATTATAATTAATAAATGAACTAGAGAGTTGCAGAGGCTATAAAGATTTAACACAAAATCACTCATACAGTTAGAAGGATTGATTGTGAAAACTTAGGATGGAGAAATAATCTCTGTTTTTGCGAGAACGAACATGGTGACTGTGTAAGTTGTAGTGAGAGGCATGCTACCTGTAAAGG
>JAJKFJ010016443.1:0-10089 GCA_027382625.1 Tetmemena sp. SeJ-2015 | reverse complement strand
TATTTTGATTTCTATTGCTGTAGTCTAATCTCAGTCTAGTTGCTTGAGTAAACATCACTTCGTCAACGAAGAGGATTTCAGACTTGCAATCGATGGCTTTCTGAATTGAGATCAACATCTCATTCTCCAAAATAGGTATTTAGAGTTTTTATTTTGGACTTTTGTACTTCGTCACAGTAATTGCCTTTCGCTTAATCCCATGTCAAAGGTAAATAGATCTCAAGCGAGAGGGGGAAAGTTTGAATTCGGGGAAGCGTCGATGAACCATGACACAGCGCTCTGCTAAAGTCAGTCCACTCCAAGCATCCAGTGTTTCGCTAGATACTATGAACTCCTCAATGTCTTGAGGAAGAACTAATCGTTTGTTAGTTAACTTAATTTCTTGAGTTGGAATAACAGAGCAGGTGCAAATCTTTTTGACTTCAGCCATTCTAATCCCCGTGAGCTGAGATATATGCTTGTAGCTGAAGTAAACTGGGGCATCCATGCCTGCTTGCCCATCTCGGTACCTCATTCTCAATATAAGGTCTTTTAGATTATAAGTATTTTGAGACTTAGTTATCCTTTTCTCATCTTGGTCAGTCATCTCTATTAAAATTTAACTTTAATATTAATAGTTTACATAGACTGCCCATTTTGAAATTGTCTTATGCATAATTGGTCGCGTAGTTTTGAAACGTTACCTTGATGCTTGCTGCAATAATTTTTAAGAGTTAGCAGTTGATAATGAAATAGCCATCATCCGTATTTGGGGAAAGGTTGATTTAAAATTAGTCTTATAAGTTGATTGAGTCACTCGAGTTGTCTTAGTTTTGTGAATGGAATTTTTTCATTCAAGTACTCCATCTTTTAGAGAGTCCTGGGTCTCGATTATTCTAACTTGACTTGACATATCCTTTTCTAATTTATTGCTCTTCAAGTTTAGGAAGGCGAGTTCTTTACGGAATCTGTGTTTAGAGATGTGATTAATTCTAGAGTGTGGGATTAATTTTTTTCAGATAATTTTAAAGCTGAGATTTCCATTGGAATAAAATTGCTAGTCTAATTGACTGCCTGCTAATACTTACTTTGATGAAAAGGAGAGATAAATCTATTTATCAGAGGACCTCTGGTTTGCTTGCCTAGTCTTTTCATCCATGAAGTTCATTGAAATTTAAGTGAAGCAGTCCCTTATAGATACTTCTTGAAGTGATTTATCACTTCAAGAAGTTGAGTAGCTGATTTTGATTAATTAATTAATCGTGGCTCGTAGACCACACATTTAGCACTAGGCTAAGCGATTAGAATTTAAATCACACCTTTCGGTAATGATGCAGGAGGACGAACCCCGTTTAAATTTTATAGGAATTATTAAGGATCAAAATCAGCCCTCTCAAAAACACTTGGCCCTACTAATGAAGAGCCAAATGATTTAGGGACAAACAAAAGTTTATACTTACCTTGAAGAGGCATCAAAGTCTAGATTTGTTTGTCAGCTCGTAGTACTCAGCTCCGTGCGGTGGAAAGCTTTCAATCACTCTGTGTGGTGTAGATCCAGGTAAGATACACTGTAGATGAAGATTTATCATCCTTAAAATTAAAAATATTATTATATAAAGTAGGGATTCACTCCAGACACAAGCCTCCTCTCAGATTTAAATATTCGATCTCAGGGTGGGATATAGAAATTGGATTAAATTTTAAATTCTCCAAAAAATTCACTAATTCTAAGATGAACCTAACAAGTCTTCCTATACTAAGCCAGTAATTTTAAAATTAATTTATTATAGATGATTTAATTAGATTAATAAAAGATATATCGCGTTTTGCTTCTAAATTAAAAATTACGGCATAGTTCAGAGAAAGAGTTTCGACATTAATCCTCATCCACGAGAGAAAATTAGCCAACTTAATCTAAACCAAGTAAACCTAATAAATGAGTTTAAAGAAGTTTATCCTGTTTCAAATTTGAAATATATCCTCATTTTCTAAAATATTTAATTACACATTTACCAAAGTTATTTATTTAAAAGCCAGCAGAAGATGCAATTAACTTAGAAACATTAACTAAAAGATTCATATAATATGTATAAAAAAAGAAAATTATAAAGGCTTTTTTTTAATTTCTTGTCAATTTTTACGTTATGAATTTAAATTAAGTTTTGAATTGACGACTGTGAGGATTTTGTCACCTAAAACTATCTTAAACTTAGACGAAAACCCTATTTTCGAAAGTTTTTCTCAGCAAATACGATCATAAATAATTTCTTACTTTTTTTTAATTTTTTAACGATCTAGAAAGCAGAAATCATTCAAGGGACTAGATAACAGTTTCAACAAAGACTTAGAAAAAGTTTCATCCAAAAAAGATTTAACAGCCACAAACGCCTTTTATAAATTAGAAGATATAGAAGAGAACGTTATGGCTGGTGATGTATAAATTCTTGCAAACGAGAAGGGCCTTACAATGAGTAGTTTATTGATTTCTTATTTGTTTTAGTTCCCAATTTGAAATTAACAAACCCTAAAATAGAGCTAGATTTGTTTCCAGTGAACTAGTTACTCTAAATAAAAAGCTTAATCAAAGTACGAAAAACCAGCATCAATAAATTTCAAAGCAGGAGAATTTTTTCAATTAAGAATATTATATATTGAGTTAATTATTAATTTTGACAAAAAAGACTTGGAAGGCAGGACTCATAAAAGAATTGGAACTGCCAGACAGAGACAGCAAAATTTTTCAAGCACCATTCAACTTGTAACAAGAGAGTAAATCCAGTCTGGATATAGCGAAGTTAATAACACTCAAACACTTTTATCTCCAAGAACAATAGGACAAGACTCTTAAAAGAATGCATTATTCTCTGAGAGAGATGTTAATTACTCAGCGGCAGATGAGCAGAAGAAGGTTTTTTCATAGCAATTTCAAATAAATTAGACATTTTCTCCTTAATACTAGGGACAATCTTATTCAAAATATACATCTTATAAAATATTAAGCTTCCTTAAAATTCATATTTTGAACAATAGTCGAGTTTATTCTCTCACAGAACCAATTTTATTTATAAAATATTTATAAATTATTCGAGTTTATTTAATTTGAAGAGAGATTTGAGGAATCGAGTAGATCAACAGTCTTTTAACGAAAAGCACATTGCTAACAATCGTTTATACAGAGCCAGATTATAGTCTGCTAAAACCAATTGTTCAACAGCGAGGAATTATAATCCTCTTAGCCGAAGCGTTTAAGACCAGTCTTCAATTGAAACTAAAAGCGCTATGTAAGCAGATATCATAATTTAGGAGAATTTATCTAACACAGTTATCAATCAGCCTATTTATGATAGATTAATTTATCATTTTTTAGCCATAATCAACTCGAAGAAGGAAATCAAGACAAGTTAAAAATATGTAATCATCTAGAGAATATGAACAAATGCAAAACTTAATAACTTCTCTTTTAATTCATTATATTTTTCTAAAAACATACTGGAAAAATGCTTAAGGAACAGTTCAAACAAGGATGATAGATTATTAAATTATTTCATTTTTAAACTTGAGGATTCATAAGTGTTGCTAAAAGATGTTCAAGGTAAATTCGAGATCTGGAATGAAAATTAAGAAAATTTATGCAAGGCGCTGACTGAATTTAGAGAGGAATAAAAATACCTAGCTTTTGAGGATATTAAGAGCGTCAGCCAATTAATGCAAGCTCGGATTTAAGAGGGCATAGATGAGAGAGACTTAATTTTAACACCCGAAAATATTCAAGACTTTAGGGATACGCAAGACCTCACAGTTAAAATTATAAATGAGAAGGGAGGTCATAGGAAAATTTGGAAACCTGAAAAATTGATCGTTCCCAGATACTCTTATTTGGGCTAGAAGATCGCATAGCAGCTGTGAATAATAATAGATAGACTATTGAATAAAACTTAATTTATTAACCAGATTTTAATAAATTTCATCTAACTTATAACACCCCTAAAAGTGATTATCTAATCCCTAGTCCACGGTGAGTCCTTATCACTTAGCGCGAACGATTTCTCTCCATTGAGTCTCTAGCCACTTATGCAGTGTCACAATTAACTTATTAGATCTAATTCTGTATAGATAAAAACATTTCTAAGATAAACTATTAACTTATTTTAAGTATACTGATTTTTCAGGCTCTATCTTTTCATAGAGCTTAGCAAGGCTCAGTAGATGACCTTGGCATTTTTCATCCACTATCTTAACTGAACAGCTCTGCTCTTCAAACTTGACTTCAATCATAGCTTCAGTAATTGGGCCTGCGAACTAGTCAAGCTCGATGTAGATTTTAACCTTGGCGTCCTCATCAAGCCATGAATACTTAGTGATTTTCTTAGGAATGCTAGTGTCCACTACCTTCTTAGCTGCTTCTCTTTGGCCAAGCAAGACGGGGTCACCTCCGTAGATCAACCCATCTCCTTTGAAGATCTCTGCTCCCTCTATGTTGAAGTTCTTTGGCGCATGAGCATAGTAGTACTATAAATCTCAGTTTAGAAATAAGTTCAAATCGAAATGCAATTATCACAGCTATCTTAATATGAGTGACTCATTTAGTTTAGAATGGTGATCTACTTACTGAGTTAGTGCCAAACTCTTTAATTGAGGCCATGAGTGCAGAGGACTTTTGCTCTTCTCATTAAATTAAATTTAAAGATGAGTCTTCAGTTTGTTCAGTTGTGCTGATCTCATTTGCTGTTTCCTAGTCTTTCTCCATTTCTATAATTCTTTTTCTTCTAGAAAATTCTTTATTATTTTAAATTGACAATAAGTTCTAATAAGATGCTCAAAAGTATAATTTATTCGAGTTCATTATCAAAATTTTAGAAATAGTTTCTTCAGTTATAGAATAATAATAATCATCATCTTCTCCCCAGACCCATTGATTTCTATGTGTGAAATGATGGAGTAGAAAACTTTTTATAAATCAAAAATTAAATTTCTAAAGCGAAGTTGTATTTTTGAAAAAGTCTTAAGGAATATATTAGTATAAAATTTAAAATTGCTTATCATTTAGATTTTTTGGTATTTTTTGTTTTTCTGATCTTTTTAGATTTAATTTTGAATTAAATTTTGGTCTTTTTGTTGACTAATTTGTCTCCTTGCTTTTTATCTCCAAAGACACTCTTCCTTTTATCCTCGGGGGACATTTCTCCTATGGCCGCTAGCCTACTCAGACTACTTGTGTATCCGATATACTCTGCTTCCTTTTAGATCAAGTAAAATAATCATTAAGCTTATCAAGTACTATTCCCATTTTAAAACCAATTGAAAATGTAAATTAAATACTGGTGATTTAAAATGCATAGAAAGTTTACAACTCATTGCAAAATTAATATAGACTGCTTAAGTTATAAGCAATTTTAGATAAATGATTAATTTAGTTTACTTATTGACTCTAATTCTTATTAAAGAATCATTCAGCTATATTGCTGGGGACCAAGAATGGAACCAGGCCTTGCAATTCTAATCCAGCCAATAAATGCAGCAGCTGGGAATTTATAATGCTTCATTCAATAAATTTAAATCTATATCTATGAATGTCAAATATTTTTGTGAAATTGCTGAGAGACCAATAAGTGTTCCAGTTCTCCCAAGTCCTGCCTTGCAATTAAAGTATATCCAATTTATTCATACTTTATATTATGATAAAGATTTATTAGTTGTGAATGGACAGCAGTAACACCCTCTTCCTGGTCTGTGATTTTGATGAAATCTTATACAATATGCTAATAAAATGTGGAAAAGGAAGCAATTCTTACTTCAGGCGGAGTAGACCCATCTATAAAGTAAAGGTCTGTGTGCTTTATTCCCGCTTTAGAAAACTTAGTCCTATCGTACTTAGCTTTTATTAAATTCGAATATCATTTTAAATTTTAAGCTTCGTTAAGTCTGATCACGTGAGTCACATTAAAATGCTTAAAAACTTGAAGGTAATCTTCAGGAGCATTTCCTCTTCAAATTATCACTATTTATAAAATAAAAAACAATCATTTTTTAATGATTCATTCTTGAGTATATAACTTACAGATAGGAAGATTCTAGAGGAGATATAATTCTTCAAGCAGATAATTTAATAAGTTCGCTATCATTTATGGAAAGAGATTTTTAGATTTAAATGAAAAATAATAATTAAAGTATTATTTAAGACACGTATGATGATTATTATAAATTACTCTTCTCTCTAATTTCTAGTCAATTGGGCCCATAAATGCAATAAATTTGTTGGGGATGATCCAGTTGAGGTCTCCGTTCTCGACCTTCTCATAATAGTCATACTCTTTGGGGTCAAAATCTCTGAACTGATACCAGCCCAGTTTAATCGCATATTCCAAACCTTTCAAGCAATGCAATATCTACACACATATAAAAACCAGCAGCAGTAACTTACTGTGCATTCGTAAGTACAGTCGCCATAGGATGCATCTCTAAATGGAATTATTTAGGACTGGTAGGGAGAGAAGTGCTCCCAAGCCACTTCCGCAGATTGCTTCAACACCACAATCATAAACGCACCCATTAAGTAGCAGCTGTTTGCCTGCTTGTCAAATTTGCTAGAGGTGTAGTGGTAAATTTTAACCTCTGCGTATTAAGGATCCTAGAGTAAGTGTTTAGTTAACTCCATTTTTCAAATTTTCTTTTCGCTTACAGTAAGCAGTCAAAAATAAGACACATAATTAAATGATGTTGCATTATGAGAGTCTGACAAGTTCTCTGATGTACTTGTGGGTCTTGGACAAATTCAGTGGCCCAAAATCTTTGTGGAAAGGCTCATACACCAAATCCTAGTAACAATTTATAAGAAAGTCATAAGTACATTGTCAATATTGAAGTAGTAGGCCTCACTAGTGCTGGAGGGGGGTCTGCTGCCTGAGATCCAGTAAAGTTTATCTAAAACAAAGTTTATAACTCATATTCAAACTTTATGATGAAATTCGTTTGCCTACCTTTAATGATTTCAACTGCTGGTAGATCTAGTTAATTTCCGAACATCTCTGGTATTTTGCTGGTTTCTTTTTTTATTAAGTTTGAGGCTATTAGTGGAAACAATAAGTCAATTGTAATGGAGAAAAAACTGCTTTTAATGCTGCTGTTTATGGAAAAGGTCTGTTCTGTTTTATATTATTATAATTTTAAATCAACTCTCTTTTTAATCATAAAAATCACTCCCTCTCTCTATCGGATTATTGTAGAAAGCTCTTAAATTTAAATTAACTTCGAATTTTTGTTTAATGTCTTTTAAATAGTCAACCCTCTCCCTTTATATATTTTTTTATTAAATAAATCTTTCACCTATATTCTAGTTAGTTAAAGAATTAAATTAAAAAAATGGAAAATGGAAAATTTACTAAGACTAATTTTAGCTCTGTATAATTATATTGCCCTAATTTAAAAACATATCCATACCTTTAAAAATAAGAGTTGACCATTGCAAGTTTATTTCTGCAACTGCACTAATTTTCTTCTTTCGTATCCTATTAATTAAAAGTTAATCTTAATTTCGATGAGATTGCAAAAAATCCATTTATTGAAACTATTTGTATCTTATCACAGTACTATAAATTCCCTAGTAAGTAGGTCATTGATAAAAACTAGGTAAATAAAAATAAAGATAAAACTGTGTTCTCTCGATCTCAAGTGAGAGTACTTTTATTTATAAATTATTTAATGGCATCTTAAATCTCAATAGAAAAACCAAGGGTCGAGATACCTACAAATATATTTTTCTAATATGCAATGATACCTTTCGACTTGAATAAGATCTTCTCTCTGACCTATGAGTTCCAGATGCTAAAGGAAATCTTGGAGCATATATTCGGAGAACTAAAAAAGAATGGAGACAACATTCATAAAGTAGATACCAAGCTCGTCTCCAAAATGATGCTGCCAAAAAACTTATTATATCTTATAATTTATTGCTTGATGCTTCTCGATAAGTAAGTTTTCGAAAAATAAGTGTAGTGAAATTCGTAACGAGGTGGCTTTATCAAAATTTCAACTGATAGAAACGGCTGTAACCTTGTTTTAGATTAAAAACGGAGAACGATGATTTCAGAAAGGAGATACAAGCTTTGAAGGTAGGTTGCTATTTAACTCTTTCTCAATGCTTTATGCTAGGGAGTTTGCAAAGAGCTGGAGCAGAAGAGCGTTGTTCATGATTCAGACTTATCAGCTTTGAAGTCAGATTCTGAAGCGTGCAAAATGAACATCTCACTTATTCAACGACAGATTGGTTCGCTCAACCCTAGAATGACTGAAGCAAATATCTTTTGTCTGATTCTTTGTGTTTATAATTATTAAGCAGAGGATAGACTAGACTCATGTGATAAAAAGATAGAGGAACTGTTCGAGAAACTGAAGAACATGCCCTCTGGAGGTGGTGTAGATGCAAACCTTATGAATGACTATTTAAAGAGGTTAGAGAAATGCGAGAAGAAAGCAGATAAAGCGGAAGATAAAGCTGAGAAGGGACTCAAGAAGATTAAAAAGTGGAAACCTGAATCTTAAAGATAAATTTACAAGTCTTTACTACTATAACTGTGTTGCTTTAATGAATGGAAGTAAATGCAGAAGGACATTGAAGAATTGAAAAAGAAACTTAACAGCAAAACTGATCAAACTCTATTTGAGGAGGAGATCGAGAGACTCAAAGACTTACTCAACTAAATTGCTAACTCTGGTAAAGAAATCAAGGCACCAATAGTTGGATTCAGTGCCAAAGAAATGGCCGATATAAGATCTTTCATTTTTGAAAATATAAGAGAAGCCATAAAGAAGGTATGGGAGCATGAGAAGAGACTTGAAGGCTTCGATTTAGACAAGATATTGAAAAATATTGACAGAAACACCAAGGATATTATATTTTGCTATATTCAGTGGCTCAAGGACTAACTATTGAAATTGGAGCAAATGCTTGCTGACTCAGGTAAAGGCAGCTCATCAAATTTTTATTCATCAATTGCAGATGCTCAATTTAATCTTTTGGTCCGCAGAGTTGAAAAACTTGAAGAAGGGCTCGCCCAATTAAAGAAGAACCAAACTATGTAAAGTTCCACAGGATTTAGAGAGACTACTGATACTATCGGAATAGATGATGCGTTGTACCGTGATCTTACTGGAAGAATAAACCAATTACAAGCAGAGATAGACGCCCTAAGAAACGAACTTTCGAGATGGCTTAAGGAGTTTTAAGATAGTCTTAATAACAAAGCAAAGGTATAACTTTGATTATATATGAAGCAGATCTAGAGGCATTGTAAAATCTGGAAAGACTTTTGCTTGAAAGGCTTGGAGAGATGGTAAAGGGGCTTACAAAGCAACTTGCAGACAAGAATGATACCAAGAAAGCGTTAAAGATGCTTGAAAAGTAGCTAAAGAATCTATACGATATATTTATGCAGAGCAGAGGCCATGGCCATGACCATGAAGATGACGCCATGTTCACCAAGAAGCCTTTGGGAGGAACTTCCTGCGCATCTTGCGAGAAGGACATAGTCAATTTGTATGGCAGAAGAGCTGACTTCTTAGCGTGGGGCAAATTCCCCTTTAGAGATCCTTAGGACAGAATAGCCAGGGTAAGTTTAAATTTCCTTTTTCTGAGTGATGAAAATCTGTATAACACTTTAATTTAGGTTGGGCAAGGATTTTCGAAGATGCTTTCTATGATAAACCCTGACACCCTGTCAAGATATGATAACTAAAACAAGTTTACTAGCATTCATGCTAGCCACCAAAATCCCAATTTCCTTCAGATGAGACAAAATGCCTCGCAAGAAAACTTCTACCAAGATGAGATGGAGGATCAAGTTCCGGCTACCTCATCGATTCATTTATTCATCTTCATTTTAATTCTATAAAATTCCGTTGAACAAACCTGGAACTGCAGCTCATGGCGGTGGAAGAACCATGACCAATTTCTATCCTAATCACTCGTCTGGAAGTATCTAGGATATTATTGTAATATTAGAATTGAATGTTAAAAATTTTCCAGAAACCAATTTAATTCAATCAATCAATTAATTAAATATATATATACCCGAATTAATCATTCAATTTAATCAATCATTATATGTCCATATG
>JAJKFJ010016442.1:0-10090 GCA_027382625.1 Tetmemena sp. SeJ-2015 | reverse complement strand
GCGTTGGAGGTTTGCTTCTCTTGCTGGAGCATGGTGGTGTGGTGTAGGTGGTGGATAGGGTAGTAAGGATAAAATTTAAATTCTATTTAAAATCATAAAATATTCGTGAAAATTTAAAGTTAAAAAGCACTTTAAAATTTGGGATGAAGGTTGAATGGGAAATTTATTAATTATAAACTGAGAGGAAAGTGGGTTTAAATATGCGTTTGTCTGGCGAATAGCGAATAAATTCTATTAATCTCCGCAAGAACAGACCTTGATCCCAACAATTACTCCCCAATCTACTCTGATATTCATCTCTCATCATCAACTGTCTGCTTAAAATCATTAAGAAAATTTAATCATAACTCAAACCAGAATCCTCAACTTACTATGAGGGAAGTATTTTATGATAATCTATATTCTGTGTTTTATTGGTTTTAAATCTTCTCATCTTTTAAATACCCCCTGATGCTTTTCCATGAATTGGCTCTTTCTAATGTTCATCACTGTCTGTTGTTTGACTTACTCCCATTTCTGTACTTTATTCTTGTGTCTTATGATCTCAGTAAGTGAAGTAGGGTTATCTGGGTCTATATTTGCGGCAATAGCAGTGTATAAAGCATCCTTCTAGTTCTCTGGGATGCAGTTCAGGATGTGCGATTTGAACACCAGGCACTCAACTTCACTCGAATCTGCAAACTAAAAGAAGCAAGAATTACCACTTATCATTTCTAGCTTACAATTGATAGAGAGCTTGTCTTTTAATCATTTAAAGATAGAGATTCATGATATCACTTGTGAAGTAGGGTTCATCTTTCTTGTGAAAATTGCTGAGGGGCACCCTCTTAAGTGTTGACTTCCTCTTAATTAAGTTTAGCTCTAAGCCTTTGCGCAAATCATCCGCACTTAACTCTATCCTCTTCAAGATTTCCTCTTGTGGAAGTAAAGTTCTCATTCCGAAGTTATCACCAGGAACTAACCTGTTGAATACCACCTAATAAGATAGAGTCAGATGAATTAAGATCAATTCTAGTTTCTTACATTGTCTTTGAAAGCTGTGAAATTTGGCATATGCTATCCTAAATCATCTACATATATCCTCGTGCTTTAGAAATTCTTGTTTGGGTCGTGCTTTAAGTGATTCAGAATTGAGATTGAAGGATTAAAATTAGTTAGATTCTCAACTTTTGGTTTCACTTGCTTTTATATAATAAGATGTTATAATTTAAAGTGCTAATATTTTAAACACTTGCTTGTTACTATTCTTTGCATTTTTAACCATGCCTTGCTTAGAGTTATCCCCATTAGGATTTTCAATAGCTACTGACTCACTAGATTTCCTAAAATTAGGCTGCTCTTTAAAAGGCCCACACTGAAAATTCTTAGGCTGCTTTTAGAATCTGGAATATTGACTGCCCAAGTCTGCTTTCTTCAGACCCACTGATTCAAACACGCACAAGCACTAGCCCTTTGTAATGATGAACATTCCATCTGGTTTTTGACCACTTCGAGTTAGGAACTCACCGTACTTATATACTCTTTTCTCTAAGCTAAAGATCATTTGTAGCAGGTAGAAGACCTCTGTCCACTTAAAGATATCTAGTTTCTAAAGCCACTGCAGATTCCTCAAATACTCTTTCGATCCTTCAGCCATATCAAACAGTTAAGCTTTCACAGAGTTACTGATGCAGAGCACGTAAGTTTATTCGCAAGCAAGAGCTGTTGACTCTCTGATGAGGAGTCTGTCAGCCTGCTCTTTTGAAATTTTGAAGTTACCTGATTGGTCAAAGGTGTTCTGAGAAATACTGCCTGATGAGTTCGAGAGGACTGGCTACTCACCGAACATCTCTCCGTCATAGTAATTCTTCAAGAAGAGGGAGTAGTTTCCAAACTCTGGCCTTGAAGAGAGGAGTGTCACACAACCTCGTATGAGAAAGTAGTAGCATTCACCTATCATACCTTGCTTGTAGATCACTTCGTTCTGCTCATATACTTCTCATAAATAGAGAGACACACATAAAATTTTGACTTACAAGGTGGAAGAGATAATTATTTACTTACAACTATATTCCTTTTATTATTTTATTAGGAAGTAGTGATAATAAGTTATCTGACTTCTTCACTCAGATTCTTAAAGCTACCTAATTTTTTAAGGCATGAATCTATCTTCTCTACATGAAAAATCATACACAAAGAAAGATTTTTAAGTATTTAATTTTTCTTCATAGAATTTAAGATATGTGTGTATGAATCTGCTATTCAGAAAGTAGACTCTGCAGGTTTTGAATATCTTTCAAGCCAAATTTCAGTTAGCTATGACTGTTGCTCTCCTCATTCACATTTTTCTATTTTACTATCTGAATTATTTTAAAATCGCACCTTTTAAAACAATAGATGCATATTTTAGAATTAGGTTGTTGATTTGATTCTCAGCATCCTAATATATCTTATTATGTTTATCGTTGCCAATACTTCCACTCTCTTATTAGGTAACTTTAATTTCTTCGATTTTCACACCTCCACCAAATCCTTCTCTGCTTTTTTATTGATCTCTATTATCCTCTGATGATAATTTATGATAGTTATAAGACTTAGTAAAAAGTATTTATATGAGACTATGCTGCTCCCCCTACCACCTTTAACCTCTAGCTTGAAGTTCCCGACCCCACCCTAATAGTCAAGTTTACTTCTGAGTCTCGACATTTGGTTCAGGATCTTAAGATATAATCTACAAAGTTAGACTTATTAATTTTGTATGAATCTTTTGATAAGTCCTCTCATCATTTTACTTCTACTCAGCATCAGGCAGCACATTTTTGTCCTCTAACTTAAAAAAATGCTCCAAATAGTAGTTCAGTCTCTATTCATATTCTTCCTCCTCCTTGCTTAAGTCTCCTGAGGCCTCCTAATTTTCTGATTCTGGTTTTTATGGATCTAGATAATTTATTATAGCATCTCGTTTCAGGATTTCGTTCTTCTCATGGTCATTTAGGGTTTCATGGGCCTTTTATGGCCTGAAACTGCTGTGAATTCCCAAAATCTTTTCTAATCTTACTTGTCTGTCATCATCTATATAGTAGTAACACTGCAAAACATTTAATGTAGAGAGAATAAGTTAAATTTAATTGATGCTCTGGGTCTTAACGAATGGACACTAATTTCTCAACTTCTTTTAATAGCTCATTCATGGGCATACGATCAATCATCCTAGCATATTCTCTTCCAGCATCCATGCTTTTCCTGAACTCTTTTCTTCTTTCCCCTTCTTCATCCTAATTTGCAGGTAACCCTTTCTCTTTAATTTCAATTTCATTAGAGGGTTTTAAAAGTCTCAGTTATTCGTTTTCGTCTTCTTTTTCTTCTTAGGGTTCCGAGTCTAAATTGAACACTCTTGCAACTTCTACATATATTCTTTATCCTACTCTGTTTATCTCTGAGGGAGAGGCATCCAAATTTTCCACTTGGAAGTGCCCTTCTTTCTAGTCTAATGAAAAGAATGATTTAATTATCTATTTGCCTTAGTCGAATATCTTAATGTTGGGAGATGGAAGGGACCTCCTGCGCTTTATAAAATCTTCCCGATTAGCAATCCTGTCCTCAGGCGAGGAATCGTCTTCTCTACTATCTAAATCCGTCAGATACAACTTATCCTCTTAAGTATATAAGTAACTATGATAAAAAGAAATACTAAAGTGACATCGAATGTTTATATCTGTCCTCTTTCATTCCTTGCTTTGGCTGGCCTGAACTGAGATGCTTTGTAAAGATAAAGTGTTTAATTTAAAAAGCATTATGGAAGAATAAAATTGTAAAGGTTCTAATTTAAAGTGATTCGTGGTTCTTTCAAGCCACTTGCTATCTGTTCATCAGACTAATCGTTCAAAAGCTATTTTTCTCCAATGAGCATGGATCCTCCAGACCTCACAGTAGTCCTAAGTGTATTCTGAGAAATAGTTTTACTCTTAAGATACTCCATCAATTTATCTTAGATCTGTTTGCTTAACGAACCTAAACCAATTCATTAGTACAACACATACTAATTTTAGGAAAATTTAAAAGCTCTTACGCTTAAATAGAATCACTAAGTCTCTCTGTCGATTTGCTTTGAAATTCTTAGCCTCAAGGAAAGCTTTTCCAGCTTGTTTCACATTCTTCAGTCTCAGTTAGCAGAGTCCAATGATTTAGTACAGATCACACATCATTTCTCCATCGCTTTTCCCCTCCTTCTTTTTCTTAGACAACTTTTAACTAATAGGATAAAATATTTTAATTTACTTCTTAAGGCAATCTTGAGCGAGAGATATTCCTTCTTGAAATTTGCCAATTTGCAAGCAGCATAAAATTCGATTGTAGATAACTACAGTTTTCTCCTCGAATCCAACACTGCAAAGTATCTCATACTGAAAGTATGCCTCATCGAATAAGCCAAGCCTGAATAGAACCACTCCTAGGTTGAATCTGCAAAGTAGATGATCGTATTTTATCTCAAGTCCTTTCTAATAGGAATGTAGAGCGTTAGCGTAATCTTCATGCGATTGGTATTTGAATCCCTTAAGAAAAAAGTAGTCTGCATTCTTACCGATTGGATTTGCATCCTTAAAAGGAATCACTAGGATTTTAAGTCTTAAAGGATCAAAGAACTAATCTTAAGGATTCATAAAATTTAAGATACAAACTGAACAAATATGAAAGATAGATTACTCTTGTTAAATCCTTGCTTGTTTAAATCTGAAGGAGGGTGCAGAAGAGAATTGTTAATAATTCTAAGCCTGTTAGATGTGGATGGTATTCTCATAAATTTGTCATCTTACTGCTGCTCCTTTTTAATAAGAAGTTTTTCTTCCACTGAAAATTTCTTCTACTTCTTTTGACTCATGGATTTGATCATATGAGTGTTGGTAGATTCTTAATAACCTGCTCCTCCTCCTAGAGCCTTACTTCTTATACTTAACTTATTCTGATCTCCACCCGCATCTATAGTTAGAGTTTGCTCAATTGAGCCTTAGTTAAGAGGATTTTAACTCACAGAGGAGTAATCATCTTTCTAAAATTTAGCCCTGATATCTTTCAGCTGCTGAATTAGGATGCTGTGTTTGCTAAGTCTGGTTTTGTTAATCCTTTGTGGACTAATTTAGGAAGATAGAGAGAGCCCGCTCTATTTGGGATTGTTGGAAAGAAGATTAATCTTGGTAAGAGAAGGAACTCTTGTTTGAATGGTACTCTTCTTTAAATTTTCTACCATGCTTCTCTCTTGGCTGACTCTAGAAGCCAGCACAGAAAGTTTCCTTTGTTCTAAGATGTTCTAGTGAGTAACTCTCCCACCTGTAGTTGAACTAGGTCTAAATTTATGCAAGCATTCAAAAGCTCTAAATACTACTTTATCTTCAACTTTTAAATCGCCAAAGGGTCTAAGATCTAGACATTAAATTTCTGCTACATCTTTTTCAAGTGGGTTTTCCTATTTAGACTTTTCATGCATGAGCTTGCCTCCGTTTTACATTCTCAACTTATATGTTAAGTGATTTACCTCTGAGACAATTTAAACAGTGGGAACTTATTTAGGAATGGAAAATATTTCATTTGTTTATCATTAATTGAATTATTTGTCACCTTCGCTTTCCATCTTTCTCTGATATTCTCTAAAGGCTCTTTGATTTATATTTTCCTCTATCTGTTTTATCTTGCTCTGAATTTTCCTTTCCTGCCTTTCATCTTAAGACATCGTGATCTAAGACTATCCCTCTTAACTCATCATCGTAGTGGCTTTATAAATTCATAGCTTTGAAAATAGCTATACATAAAATATAATCTTCTTGGTCTAGTGATTGGGTAGATTTATGAGTAGTCTTTTCTATTTTACCCTATTTTGCACTTCCATGCCTCCTATTTTATAATTAAGATGCCTTTTTCGTAGAAGATGCTGCTCTTTGATAGCCAATGCTATTATCTTCATCAAAGATAGAATCCTCAAAAAGTTTATCCTTTGCGTTTTAATCTGTTCTGTTCTATTAGCTCTAATATCTTTATTATCTAAGGAAATGAGACTAAAAAAAATCAGCAGAATATTTTGAAAACTCAAAATATTTAAACTCTCTATTCTGTTTCTAGTCCTTGAATAAATTTGAATGTCTCTAAGAATGCTATCTCTGTTTTTAGGATTTCATATAGAGTCCCTTCATGAGATTATTTGCTACCTTTTCCATGTCTAATTTATCTTAAACTCCTCTTCCTCTATCTCCATATATATAAATGCAAACTTTCCATCTTGCTCATTAGTTAAGTTCCCGTTGATATTCTTGCCCATTATTGCTCCTTTCCCAAAAATTCTTCTCTCTTACATACATAAAAAAATGCGTTATTCATTTTTATTCTCTCTGCCTGTGCTGTTGATCCAACTGCGTGCTGCCCAGAGAACTGTAAATAATTTTACTGCTTCATTTTCCATTCTACAAGCATCTATTTTTAAGCTTTCTCTTGCTCTTTAAGTTGCTAGATCTCCGCTTCTCCCGCAAGTCGTTCGAAATTTTGTAGGTGTTAGAAAAAGCTCTCATTGATTTGAATTGCGCTAGAATCCTCCCTTTCGAATTTAGAGTGCTAGCCTTGAGGGCCGCTTCCTTATGAATACTGCTTAGACTGAGAGAAGGAAAACTGCCCTGAGCCCTTCATAAGTTTTTGAAGTTTGTCTTCATTCTCATGCTTGAGTTTCTGAAACTCTTAGTTATTATGGGAGAAAATCACTGAAGTTTGACTGCTGGATGGATGAGAAGATATCGGGTGCTACAGGTATTAGTGGTGCTACTCCTACTTAGGCTACTGCTACTGCTGCTGAATGGATTAGACACCGCTCTATTGAAAGTTCAAATTAAAGAGAGTGATGTTAGAACTTGTGTTGCTAGCCTTCCTCTTTTTGGCAGAGGAATTTTGAGCAATGAGGCCAGTCCCAGAGTACCGATCAGCCTTTTACTTCTTAGAAAAAGTTGCAAGTGGAGTCTGTATTCTCAAAAGCCCTTCCTCTGAGAATATCTGATTCGTAATTGTATCTGACATTCCATTTTAATAAAGACTATGCTACTTGAGCAGCTCTAGCTTATCTTGCTTCTAATGATATAAGTCTTGGTATTTTTTGTTAAACTCTTCGAGTCTCTTTTAAGAGCTTCTCAGAAGAGAAGAGTTCATACTTGCACTGTGAAGGTTTTTGAAAAGTAATTTGGGTGTCGAGCCACTGCTATGTGCGTTTCCTTTCTCATTGTGAAGATTCTGAGAAGACATTCGAACTGAAGCGTGATAAGCAGTAGCTATTTAAAAAGGCTTAAATTTTTAAGACTTCGCTATCCTTGTAGAGTTATCGACATCTACTAAATCATTGTTGAAATTCATAGATTGACCTCTGCTGTGATTTTATGTCAGAGGTTATTGGTCGTTCTTAGGTCGATGATAGTAATTAGAACTCTGTATTCTGCGTTTCCGATACTTGTTATCACCAATTGATGTGCTTTGAGGCTCAACTTTTCTCATTATTTCCACATTCATTAAAACTGTACTATTGCAATATAGGTTAAATTTTAAATTCTTCAAGCCAGATAGATCAAAGCTTTCTGAAGCTAGTTATAAAAATAAATTATATATCGACATAGTTGCTTTGATCTTTCTGCATTTTGTCTAATGGTTTCAGATTTTGAATTCTCTAGATCGTTTTCAGATTGCATATAAAAATACAGTAACTACTTCACTTTTATATCTTGCAGTAGTTTTGTTTATTAGAGTTCTTGAGTCTGCTCCTCAACTTTTAGTCTAGGCGCATTTTGTGCGTAAAACTAAAACCCATCCCCGAGCACCCCTCTAAGCGCAGACTCTCTACCTGAAGCTTCCTAGAGTGTTGAATCTGCGACTCTACTCTCCTTGCTATTATGATACCGCTGTCTAATTTTGATAGTTTCATCTTGGGCCTGCTCTGAATTCAATATTTCACTGCTAATTGGCTGATCCCATGCTCCAAATGAATTTGTAGCTCGTACTGCTGCAGAAGCGCTCCCACCTCTAAACACTGACTTGCCTTGGACCAGCCCTTGATTCAAATATTTTTATAAAGTATAAAGTCAAAAATATATCTAGTTATGATTAGGTGAGGGTTGCTATTTCTACTTATTGAAATGAGTCTTTGTGAGGATAGTTTGTTTCATAATTAAATTAAGATAATCTCAGGTGATATATATTTAAATATAATCCTTTAAATTAAGTCAGTGGAAAATAATATTCAGATTGTTCCTTTTTTGAAACTAATTCAAACCCATTTCCTATGCTCAAAGTCAAAAGTTATGTCACACTCAAGCTTTTCGCTTGGCTTAAAGCTTGAAAATGTTTCTCTAGGTATTGAAAGTATATAGTCAGGCTCATTATGATGACCAAAGAACTTTAATTCAAAATTTACATTTTGATCCTCTTCACTGCTTGATAAATAATTAAAATAGATCTGTTAAAAAAATGCAGCTCACTTTTTTAATAGTAATAAGTTACCTTATGAATACAATTTGATGGCTATTGCAAAGCATTCTTAAAATATTCATTATTGATTGTAAAGGGTTCTCTATGAAGATGCAGTGGATTATAAGGATCTTAAAGTCTTATTTCTTTGATGAATGATAGTTTCATATCTTATACATGGCCATAGCTTCCATAAATATGGATCAATGTCTCTTCTTTATTTTGAATGAGCTCAAAGTTTATTCTCCTTTTCAATACGTAAGGCTCAATTTTTATCGCTAACTGTTGACAGACTAATTCTAGAACTTGATCAGTAAATGAGTGAATTCTATACTCTGCTAATTTATCCAATGGTGTCATTTGTAAGCTATAGAAGAATTAAATATAAAAATAGAGTTAGGGGAAATACTTACTTGACGATTGCTATTTTGCCCTTATTCTTTAAAGTTTCTACAGGAATTTTAGCAGCAGGATTAACTCTTAAGGAAGTTCCCATAGCTAGGCATAAGTCACTCTGAGAACTTATACTTAGAGCACCATATATTTTCTCCTTTGGAACGCCTTCTCCAAAGTTCACAATTTCATCGCAAAAATCTCCTCCACAATTGGTGTCTTCGCATTTTCTCCCAGTCTCTAGTAATTATAAATTTCATTACATTGGAAAAATTACTAGTCTCATGAATGAAAGGGTCTTCGTTAGTTCTGCATCTGTAGTCTCTAAAGTATATTCTATAGCAATCCTTGCAGTATTCAACAGTCGTGTTTCCATGCAGCTCTATCAAATTTTTATAAGGAACTCCAGACTTCATATGAAGTGCATCTGTATTTTGACTTATGATGTGTTTTAAATAGCCATTCTGCATTATAAACTAAAGAGTCTATAAGGTGAAACATTAAAATCAGTCCAACATTAAAATAGTGCAGAGAGAGCCATGTGCGAAATTCCAGGTTTAGCTGATTGAACTAGCAATCTAGTTGCCATTTATCGTTATAGCTTTTCTTCTTAGGACATGCCTCTTGGTAACTCATAGAGTCCTGGTCCAGTTTTTACTACACTATCACTTGTACTTCTGTAATCAGGAATTCCTGTGTCAGTACTTAAGCCAGCACCTGTAAGGCAAATGAAGTAAAATGTTTCTTCATTGGTAAATTTTTTAAGTTTTATGCCTTTGAAATAGCTTCTGCTAGTCTGCAACTCTATTCATAGACATCGTGGTAATTATCTATTCTTTCTTCTTTGAGCAGCTCCTCTATTCGATTTCTTTCAGACTCTCTTTCGCTTTGTTGTTGAGAAGAAGTGTTCACAGACGAAGAGTACTTTCTAATTATATAGAGAGGCTATATTGCCTTTGAAGTTTGAAAAGCACGACAAAGGCTTAATGATGATTATTTCATGGCTTATTTTTAAGATTATTAACTCATAATCATATTATTCTTATAGCTCAAGATGGAAGTTAATTGCGGAAGTAGAATAACTTAATACAAGTTCTTTTTTATTTCGCTGACTGGTTTTATGAGGGGGGGGAGTAGTAGTAGTAGTAGTACAGCACTAGTGCCAGAAGACGAGTCAGTGAATTCTTAATTAAAGTCCAGTCGCCCCTCCCCGTTTAATTTGATTAGTAACCGA
>JAJKFJ010016433.1:0-10091 GCA_027382625.1 Tetmemena sp. SeJ-2015 | reverse complement strand
TCTCTTACCTCTATTTCATTTCCACACAGCTCGACTTCTTGGTATGCGGGAATTCACTAGGACAGACTTGTCTTGGTAACTCAACTTATATGTTCATGCTCATCATTCCAGTAATCATCATCAGCTCCTTCGACTCTTACAAATATCTTAGCTACCTTTCACTTCCATCTGTGACTATTGCGACTGCTGGCATGTTGGCCATTTTTTATTACTCCTTTCAACAAGTGACTCTAGGTGTGACATCAAGCACTCCGATATAGTGGTTTAACATAGAAGGCTTTTTTGGCAGAATAGGCTTAGCAATGTACATTTTCGATGGCAACGCAGTGGTTATCAATATCAGAGCAGAAGCCAGAGAGAAGAAGTAATACCCTCGTATTTTGAAGGCAGCTATTATATTCGCCCTCACTTTGTTCATATTCTTCTCGACTATATGCTATTCGGTCTTTAGAGAGGAATCCAAGCCTATATTTACTATGAACTTAGACCCAACACAACCCCTCGTGCTTTTTATATTCGCCTGCGTCTGCATCAACGCGCTCACCTCCTACCCTATCCAAATTCTAGCAGCGTTTGCTATTCATAAAAAGAGTATTGTGAATAGTTTTCAATGAATATTTGTTCTTAATTGTTGAGAAGTTTTCTATATTCAAATCTGAGAGCGAGACAGCCCATCAACTGAAGAAATTACTGAGCAGAACTCTGATCATAGTGGGCACCACTTTGATCTGCCTTATTGTACCTAACTTCACTGATTTCATTAACATCCCAATTATTTATGATGTTTATTTAACATCGCAGGTTCGATAGGTTCAGCAGCTGTATCGATGGTGTTCCCACAACTTCTCTACATGGCTCAGTTCAAGTGGATATCTTTAATTTCATATAAATCATTTGATGCATTCAAATAATTATACTTTCCAAAGAAGGTTGTTCTAAATAATTAAAGTTTTCTATTTTAGCTTTCTTATTTATTGTTCTGCTACTTCATTTTGTGGTTTGGTGTGCTGGGAAGTATGTACAGCATCTACTATTCGGTGTCTAAGCTTGCCAGAGGAGACTACTCTTGAACAACAACAATAATAAATAACACAACTCAAAATAAAACATGAAGGAACTTTAGTTGATATAAGAAACTCACGCATAAACAAATTATATCGACTGCTCTTCATGGCTATTTAAAAGTGGTATAAAGTAAGATTATTTAAATTTTGACAAAATCTCACCTAATTTAACCTAGAGAAATAGCTAAACTGGGGTGGACTATTTTAATTGAAAGTTAATTATAAAGACAAATAACACTATAACCGATATTAATGAATGCTTCAATCCCCAGAAGCATATATATTTATTTTATTCTTTGTAAGTGTAATGTTGAATGATGGCTAAGACTTTCCTAATTAGGAAGAGTCGCAATTCAACGCCTCATTAAGTCACATCTCGAAATGCCGCCATAAATCTGCCTAAGTCCAAGTTAGAATCTAAGAGTTAACCCAGGAGGCAAAATCTTAATAAGGAGGATTTATCTACTCTCTCAAACACTACCAAGCAACTCAACTTCGCAAATATCTATCATTATATATTCAAGTCTAATAAATAACGAGAGTCGATAAATAAGCCAGTTTTTAAGGAGCAACAAAGTAAAGAAGCATAAAGTCTAACATATTGAGAATGATGATAATACAACCAACTATCTCAATCAAGATATCATTCCCCCTACTGATTAAATTGCATACATTAGAGGACATTTTTATAATTAGGATTAGGATAAAGCTCATTAAGTTAAACTGGAGTATCATGAACTCAGCAAATAGATGTCCAGTCCGTATCAGACTATATTTCCCTCGAATTCACTGCAAGCCAAGATATCTAACTTCAACTCACTCACTCGTCCACAGAGTAACCAGTACTCGCTTAAGAATGATATGTCATCTTATAATATTATATTTCATTCGTACTTAAGAATCCGATGCTGAATAACTCCTCAGTCTTCGCCAAGAAGACTTTAAACTTGGAATCGACTGTAAATTCATCAAGCCTGAAATAAAAATCCGTGCTTAAATAGTCTATAGCAGATACCTCTGCTGTAGCTTACAAGTTACCATCTATGTCTAAATGCATTAATAGTTAATATTTTATCTGCTTCTCTACTCTACTTTGTTTTCTATTTAGAGCATAGAGAATTCAATTCTGCCGAAAGACTAATTCCTGATTAGAGACTTCCTCTCTAACTCTTAAGCTGCGACTACACCTGTCGGCAAGTAGATACAGCTGCAAATCCAAAAGATGAAGCAGAGAGAGATCAAATAACTGAATCAGCGGATGGAAAAGATAGCAACTGGGGGAGGAAGCATGCTTGAAATAAGTGTGGGCAAGGGAAACTTCCAGTGAAAGAAGAAACGACTGCTCTCAAAAGCAAAGAGGAGATACACTCAGGTCAACGCAGTAGAGAATGATATCATCAATTACTAGAGGATGGGGTGTAAATTTATTTAATGGAGTAGTCATAGACGCCGATTAGTCCAAGTAAGGTTAACACTCCCTTCGATGCAAGTAGGTTCTAGTAAACCTCGGGATCAAACGGTTTCTATAATCAGATAGATAGTGAGTATCACTTGGATTCCCGTTACAAATTGAACATTGATAATCCTAAGAATAATCAACCCCACCAAGTTTAATAAGAGCGGATTGTAGAGACAGAGTTTCTCAATTCTCAAGTAGATTCAGTTAGCAAAAAGGTCCCTGCTGAACTATCTCCAGTAGAATAATCTCCTAAATTAGAGGGGGAGGAAGACTCTGCCCAAGAAAAGCAATTATACTTCAGCTTTTAATAAAGAAGGACCTCCAAATCTCAAAGTCAGATAAGACCCAGGTAGTAAGCAAGTAAGAAGGGTGAGGATCTTTATCAAACTCAAAGTGGTTGCGGCACTGTCGAGCCGGCCAAAGCAGCTATGTAACGGCTAAAACTTAAAGATAGAGTAAAGATGAAAGAACTTATGAGTCAGGCTCGTAGTTTATAAAAATACATTAGGTTATTTATGAATGAGCAAATTTTATAATAATTTGAATAATTAAATCTTCTATTTTCATTAGGATTAGTAAATATGTCAGTCAGCACTTGCGCCCTCTCAGGCCTCCCACTCACCAATCCAATAGTTTGCACTAAAACAGGGTAAGTCTTATCGTAAATTAACATTCTTCTCTCTAGGCACGTATTTGAAAGAGATCTTATTAAGAAGCATCTCGACCACACTGGTCAGTGCCCACTCACTGGAGTTGACTTGAACTTTGAATCTGATTTCGTTGCCTTGTAGGTCTCCCCAGCTGCCTTGCCAAAACCTCTAGTGGCAAATAATGTGCCTGGCATCCTTCAGTTATTCCAAAGCGAATGGGATAGCGTGATGCTAGATGTTTTTCAGCTAAGAAAGAGTCTTGACCAGACTAGAAAAGAGCTCTCTCAAGCACTCTATTAGCACGATGCCGCATGTAGAGTTATCTGCAGACTCATGAAAGAGAAAGAAGAATTACAAAATGTGCTAATCAATCTATTAAATACTATACTCACTTAATTTAATATGTGCTGAACTTGACTGTGGATAAAATGGAGCAGTACAAGAGCGAGTTAGCTTCTCAAGTTGTTCAAGGTGGCGCATCTGGTTCAGGATACATCAGATAGGAGAATGAGGATGAAGGTATTTATCCAGAGCTTATTACAAGAATGGAGAAACTCTCTGAGCAATTACTCACTCAAAGAAAATAGTGGGGTGGAAAATATAAATTCATTGCTCTTTTATCATTCTTTATTTATTGACCCTTAAAATCTTTAAAGCCTTCTGCAGATTATCCCAAATTAGAGAGCTATAAGTCTTTGAAGCAGTCAGGAGCTTATCCTTTGCATGAAAGCACCAAGCCAGGCATCCTTGACTTGGACATCCATCCCTAGCACGAAAACTTCATCATTTCTGGCGGCAGAGATGGCAAAGCAGTTCTATTCAACCATGCTGAGGGTCAAATTGTTAAGAAGTTTGAAGTATTCGAGTCTAAAAAGAAGCAGCCAGTAGGTATTACAGTTGCTAAGTTTGTGCCTGGCTAGAGTGAGCTCTACAGCGTGTTCGGATCTGCAGACGGCCAGTCAAGTCTCTGGCTTCTTGACAACTAGAATCAAACTTACCAAGAGAAGTACTCTCTAAAGGGACACACTCATGGAATCTCTGGAATATCTTTCCAGGCTCTGAATGAGTACGCAGTAGTTGGCTCTAGAGACAAGACCTGGAGTCTCCACAATCTCTTCCAGGGAGTGAGGCTCAAGAGCTATCAAGAAGAAGAGGAAGTAACCTCTGTTGAGTTCCATCCTGATGGTTTAATCCTTGCAGTTGGATTCAAGAGTGGCGTGATAAAGCTTTATGATGTGAGAACTAAGGATGTTTTGATGAAGAACGAGGACAAGTAAGGCTATGGTGAGGTGAGCTCACTCTCTTTCTCAAACAAGGGACTTCAATTCGCAGCCACCTGGTCTCAACTCAAAGATCCTCTCGTCTTCAACCTCAGAAAGATCAACGATGTGCAAACTCCACTCAATCCTTTTGGAGAGGGTACTATCACTCAGAGTGTATGCTTTGATCATTTCGGAAGCTATCTCCTCGCCGGATCAGGTCAAGGTATCAGCATCTATGGAGGCAAGACTATGAGTCAACCTGTATTCTCAACTCAAGCCCATGAAGGCATAGTTAACGTGGCTAAGTTCTCCGTTAGTGGAACTAAAGTTGTCACTGGTGGGGAGGACAGATTCCTCAAGGTCTTCACTCTTTGAAGATGAGAAGGAAACAAACTCAAATGCAAAACTAAGAGTAATTAATTTTAAAAACCATCCATTCATCATAGTTGATTAATTTAGAGCAGGTAATTCGATTCTTTCAAATGAATATTTATGATGAATATTACACTGAAGATTAGAGATTTTATTCGAGTTGTTCATCAAATCAACAAATTTTCAAGAAGCAATTTAAATGAATAAAAACAAACTCGTTGTTAACTTAAATTAATCGAATTTAAAAATATAATTTATAAAGGCTCTCATAAGTTTCATACTCAGCTCAATTATGAATATATTCACCATCTCGCAACTTAAAATTTTATTAAGATGGATAACCCTCAGCCTAATCATATTTGCAGGCATGATATAATATTAGGTCAGTAAGATGATAAGCTAAAAATCACATATTAACACAATGAATTTTTTATAATAAATTTGTTCCCTCTACCTTTTAATGAAATTAGCTTTTTAGCAAAGATATTTAATTTCCCATTAGTGGATAAGGAATTAAATGTTTGTAGTTAAATTCCCGTTTAATTCCTCGTTTGATAAATCAAATTTAAATCCCTAAAATACTGAGAATGGAGAACTCTATATCAAGCTAACTCAAAAATGATAAAGAAGATGGCAGCATGATAGTTTCTGAAGCTCCAAAATCTTCACTAAAGCTCTTAGAGTTTGAAAAGAATATAATCCATGATTTGAATGCAACTAAAAATTCCTTGCTAGTTGTGAGTAGGGGCTTTAGTTTGACTCGTTAAGTTGCAACCTTTCTTTTCTAGTATAGACAGACCTACGACTGCGGAAATAATGTGCACTCTTCGCCCTTCCTCATTTTCTTAATCAACTTCTCTGATCAAGAATATGCAGCCATTGAGTATTACCTAAAGCAACACATAGATTATATCAACTCGCAAGACAAGAGCAATAGCCAGGAGTCTTAACCAAAGGCAACGCCACTCCCTATGACTAGATTCAGCACTTCAGACTCAATGACCAATAAGCGTATCGATTTGTACTTGAAGGGAGGTATTTTCTCTGTGAGCTACAAAGCCATAGTCCTAGATTTGTTGACGAAGAGACTTTCCCCATCAATCATTTCTGGCTTCATAGTTAATGACGCCCATAAAGTGCAAGAGAATAGCTGTGAGAGCTTTCTATGCAAGATACTGAGAAGAGACAACCCAGAGGGTGCTTTCATCAAAGCTATCTCAGATAAGGCTAGTTCTGTTGCGAGAGGTGGCGGTATATTCGGTATTGAAAATCTGATGAAAAATTTGCAAGTCAATAACCTAAACATATACCCAAGGGTCAGATAATCAGTGAAAGATTCCCTCAATTCTATTGATAAGATAGTGGTAGTGGAGAACACCTTAAAGTTTACTAAAAGAATGGATGAGATGCATATCTTACTCATCGAACTGCTAGCATCTTGTCTTTAAGAATTGAAGAGTCAAATCAAGAAATTTGAGAACTTGCAAGGAGAACCTGATGAAGTCCTGGACCCTTAAAACGCACTCTTAAGATCCTTCATGGGTTCTTTCAGAGGGCTTTTAGGAAAGAATTTTGTGTACTTAGGCTTTAAAGCTAAGTCCTTGATGAGAAATATAGGGGAGATCAAGCGCATGATGTGGCTCTTACTAAACTCAGACTGTGTAACTTTCTATGCCTATTTAAATGACCTCCGCTTCAACGACTTAAACGAGAGTTTCTCAATTTTTAAGTTCAGTGATGACGAGACTATGCGGCAGATAGAGCGTCTTCATAAGTTAGCTAAGGAGCGAATATTTCAGACAGTGTTGAAGCAAACTCTCTTCAACACTTCTCATGACTCTATTTAGGGGGAGGAAGAAGAAGATTAGGAAGATAAGAATCAGGACTGTGGAGACTATGAGGCTCTGATTAGAAAGGCGGAAGCGAAGAGAGGTCAGACTCAAAAGAAAGTGCCTTAAAAGAAGTCTTGTCTAGAGACTGACTATGGAAGAATGACTGAAAGACACTAAGTGTGGTGGAAACGATTTTAAGAGAAGGCTTATAAAAGTGTAGAGGACATTTAATAGTATGAGAGCGACTACGACCTTGCAATAAACTTTGAGTAGGCACCCAAGGTGAAAAATATTTAAGATATTCTCAAAGAGGCTGAGCAGCAATACAAAAAAGCTCATTTGTAAGGGAAGGGAGGTAACAGTAAGATAAAAAAGTTTAATCAAACACCAAACGGAAGCAAGAAGAATACAAAAGATAGGTTGAATCAAGATGAAGAGCATAGTAGCTCAGGAAGGAAAAGCAAGCAAAGAGAGGATGGTAGTAATTAAGAAAGGATAATTAAGAATATAATTATCCCTGTCAAGTCTAATAAAATACAGGTTGATCTCCAAAAGTATTTAAACGCTTGCTTTGTGAGGTCTGATAATTCTGGTAGGACATTTTATGAGGAAAAATTGCGCTATATTCTCTCTTCGCACAAAGAGAGTCAGAAGCGAGAATAAATTATCTCCTAAAGAAGGCAATGCAACCAGCAAGTGATTGAAATTTACCTTCTCAATAAGCTCAGTCTTTTCTTAGAATCTAAGTATGATTTTTAGGGAGCAAGGTTTGGTAAATATAACAATGGAGGATATTAAGAATCTAAGAAAAGGTAAAGGATAGAAATGACTGGGGCAAGCAATCCAAACATCTCTTATAATTTCAATAGCTCTAACTGTTTTGGTCAAGAGTAGGAGGAAGGATTTTATAAGCCTTCAACTATCATCGAAGGTTACCATGTGCACGTACTTCTGATAAATTAGAATTGCGAATTTGAGATGGCTTTGAGACAGTTCGATCCCAAGATAGTTATTTTCTATGAGCCTAACCTGGACTTCTTAAGAATGGTAGAGATCTATAATGCGGAGAGAGTTACCTTCAGTGAGGATCCAGACTCATTAGAAGAGCTTGAAGTTCATCTTATGCTCTATGAGGACAGCGCAGAGGAGTATCAACACATGAACAACATCGAGAAAGAGAAAAGGTCCTTTCAAAAGCTCCTTGAAATAAAACCTGTAAGATTAAGCTCTCTCATTTTATTAATCCTATTCATAGAAACTATTCATCGAGCTCAAAGATTACAAGCTAGAGGAAGAGATGAAAATCATGGAGCAAAAAAACATGCTTGATAATTCTAGGAAGGGAGGCTAGATTCCTAAGACCTTAGCTGATAAATATTCTGCCGGTGAGCTAGACAGAGACATCATAGCAGTTGACAGCAGAGAATTTTCCTGCACTACTCCAATCTTTCTCTATGAAAAAGGCTTTTGGCTGATTCCCTTAGTGCTTACAGTTGGTGATTATGTGCTCTCTGATGAGATATGCATCGAGAGGAAGTCTGTTTGCACAGGCGATCTCTTTGAGTCTTTTAAAAGTGGACGGCTACTGTAGCAAATCACTAACATGACTCGCTTTTACAAGCGACCGATGCTTTTGATAGAGTTTGACGAGAGTGTGCCATTCCGCCTCTCTGATATCAGTGGTGGAGGCTTTGATCAAACTGCAGGAGGTGAGATAAACCCATCAAGCGTGATCTCTAAGATATCTCTACTAACTTTACACTTTCCAACTCTGTAGATAATCTGGAGCAAGGGTCCTCATCATACAGCAGATATCTTCAAAGAGTTGAAGCGTACTCAAACTGGACTCTCTAGAGATCCAGACTTGCAGAAGATTGCAAAAATCGGTAAAGTGGGAGACTTGAGCGGAGATGGTGGAGACTTATTGGATGAAGGTGGTGCAGAGGATGACGAGTTCAACAGATTCATGCCTAGTGAGTTCCTAAAGAAGCTTCCAGGAATCGACAGCAGCAACATCAATTAAGTAACGAGCAAGGTTAGGAATATGGTAGAGCTTTGTCAAATGGAGGAAGAAGAGCTTAAGAAAATTATTCAGCCTCGCTAGGCCAGAGAACTAAAACTCTTTTTAAGTAAGAAGGTAGAAGTTGGGAAAAACGAAGGAGCTTGCGAAGGAGATATCTGAATTATAACTATAGATATGGAACAAGGTTTTTATTTCTTATTTCAAGTTTAATTATCTTCTATCTTTAATTTATAAATCAATACTTTGAAAGCAGGAAACACTTGTGATGGAGTTAATATTTTAAACTATACAGAGTATAAGTCATATACACTCAATCCTAGACAGATTTGTATTAAGTCATTCACTGGTTCTATAGATGAAAGAAACCAATTTAAAGACTAAAGTCATTGAGAAACAACTTGGCCCGAGAAAAGTGGAACTAGCACCAAAGTGATTGTCGATAGCAGCTTAATTTTTTGAATTACTTTAAAGGGCTAAGTTTATTGGTTTTTAATTAGGATATGGATAGAGGGGCCAGCAGTGTCTTTGCAAGGGTCGCCGACTGTATCTCCAGTGACTGCACTCTTGTGGGCGTCACTGCCTTTGCCGCCATACACACCAGTCTCAACGTACTTCTTAGCGTTGTCCCAGGCACCACCTCCATTGTTGAAGAACAAGGCCATGAGGATGCCAGTGCTGGTGGAGAACATCAAGAAGCCAGCTAGCACCTGAGCTCCCAAAAGAGGTCTGTTGGTGTAGCTTCCAATTAAAAATGGATCAGAGTGATAAAGATGAATTTTTTGCAATTGAGTTGAATTGTAATTAGGGTCAAAATACACGCATTATAAGGGTTTTTCATACTGTGAGGGCGTGTTTCAGTGTGCTTCACTCACCAATGCATCCTCTAGATTTTCAATGATTTCAGCTCTGGTTAGCAAATCTCTCTCTTGTGTATTGAACTTCTGAGTAGATTCTTCCTGAGATAAAGATGAAATTGTAGAATCTGAGAAGAATTTTAAATGCGTTTCAAATACTACACATATAAGGGTTGTTGTAAGCTCAAATTGTATTGTTCTTTGGCTCTCATCTTCGGAGTTTTCCAAGAGGGCTCAGCTTTTTATTGAATTGTTGCTCTGAATTCACCATATGTTTCAGTAAGAATCGTCCAAGTCACTTGAGATAACACTAATGCTGAGTATATCAAAGTCATAGAACTCACTGCCAGTCTTCTCCTCTACTTTTCTCTTGCTGAAGCCATCAAATTGTTGAGAAATTAGTGATTTTGCTTGTTGATGCTGTCACTTGTGTTATCCTGCTCCATCAGTGTCTTCCATTCTTAATTGCTAAAACCAAATTAATTTAGAAATGCTTAATTACTTTATTAATCATTGCCTTTAAAATAATTAAGAATTAGCAAACTATAATTAAGTTTCTCATTATAGTTTTTAAG
>JAJKFJ010016426.1:0-10095 GCA_027382625.1 Tetmemena sp. SeJ-2015 | reverse complement strand
TTAAACTTAGGAGTTGACTTGGGAACAAACTCAGTTAATTTAAGACCAGATTAGTAGGTGACACTCTTAGTTTAAACTCCATCCATTCCTTCCTCATCTGAATCGTCTGTCTCTTTTAAAGAAGGCTAATAAGTCTTTATTTAATAAGAGGATGACTGTAGCTCTTTGTTAGGTCTGTCACCTTTGAAATCCGACAGAGAGAAAGTCTTAATTTACCATGAGCTCTTTTGTGATTTAGTTTGGTGGTCCAGGCTCTATTTTAAAATATATGCATTATAATTAATATTGGGAGGATTCTTGCTCAAAATCTTCCATGGCAAAATCTCTCGCACTTCTCTTCAACCCTTTAGTCTGCTTAAACTCCTCATCTGAAATGTTTAAATCTTCAATACTATCATCTCTATCCGCTTGATCTCTCTAACCTTTTGTAATTTGCTGGAAGTTTCTTTTAATTGCTGCTGGCTTTTGCCATTCAGTTTCTTGGTAGTTATTCTTTCCTTACTACGAATAAAGTGGCTGTTGATTCTCCTGCTTGACTTTGCTGGATTGATTGGAGGATTAAATTGACTCCATATCTTCATCTGCAGATCTAAGGCTCTCCACACTCTTCTTCCCTAAGTTAACACTTTCACTCAATCTTTTCTAGTTAGCGGATGAGAGCAGTTTACTCTATACAAGTAAGCTCTAAGAAGAAGGTTGGCCTGAATTCCTGAGCGAACTTTAAGCCGAGCCTATATCTCTGATCTCGTAGGCCTTAGTCCTCTAGATGTCTTCAAAGAATTCAGAAAGTTAAATCTTAAGTGCAGCTAGCACTTCATCTTCATGTTTCATAAACACCTCTCTCTTATCAGGGGACACATTTATATCATAGTACTAGGCTTCCACTTCCAAGTTCATGAAAATCATAGGACTCATCGAAGGGTTGTACTGCTTGTATATTTCTGAAAATAGGGTTTTAAACTTGCGAGGGAGGTCAATAGGGCGCTTGTTCAAATAAAAGAAGGTATGGTCTTTCTCTAGCTTGGAGGAATTAACACTGCCACTCAATACTGTCTTAGTGAGAAAGCCATGAGCGTAGGCGTTTGGTAGGTCAGCTTTGAACTCAATAAGTTTTTCAAACTTCGTTTTTCCCAGGAGAGTAAGGATGTTGTGGCCAAAAGCTTTCTCCTTGTCTACTATCAAAGGGTTAGTTCTTAAAACAGTGGTAAAAGATAAGCTATCGCCAATACTGTAGGAGACACACAATCTGCTGGCAGTTGAAATGTAGGCATAGCACTGTAGATGCTAGAGGGTCTTCGCATACTGCGTCTTGTAAGTCTTCTTATACTCTAATTATCTAACATGAATATCTTTGAAGAGATCTTTAACTATCACACAAGTCCCATCCTTAAAATTAAAGCTGAATAATGAATGATTAATGTATTTTAAACCTGCTTGGCCATTTGCTCCTTTAAGATTATCTCGCCTAGATGGTCGAACTTGATGTTCCATCCCATCTCCTCATTTTTTCTCTTAGTCTGTATTTACACGTTGGCTATGTTGCAAAGAGAGCTGAGAGCCTCTCCTCTGAAGCCGAGACTCCTCACAGCAAAGATATCTTCAAACTCTGATATCTTAGAGGTTGTTCCTCTCTTGGCCACAATTTCAAAGTCAACCTCTTTGATTCCATGACCGTCGTCAATCACCTCAAAGCCGTTCAATCCATAATTATGGAACTTGACCTCTATAGAGAACGGTACTCAGATCAGAAAGCCTGCCAACAGATTGCTTACTTACCTATTGAAGTGGATTCAGCATCTAGAGAGTTCTCAACTAGTTCCTTGACTGCACTCTTCAAGTCTATCACCACCTGACTTGAACATATTTGAATGATAGAGGTGTTGTCTATTCTCTTTATGTCGCCACTAGGCACATCTATAAAATTAGTTTACATTTAAGTATAATTAAATATTAATTAAATTTTATTAGTTTGAGCGGGAACTTACTATTTCCGGTAGTTTCCATTCAAAATTTACTGATTAGATAATTCAGAAATACTTTGACCACAGATTTAACACTCACAGATCTAATCAAGATAAGGATGAATTTTTCTGGAAATAAAGAAAGATTTAAATTTTGAGAAATTAAGAAAGGTATTGCTGCTATTAAGTTCAATAAGAATTGGCATGTATGAAATTATTCACTGGCACTCGACTAGGTCTCTTTGCTTTTTCTCTTCACTAGAGTGTATGCTTGAAGAAGAGGAGTGGCTGCTCTTGGGTTCTATCAATCCCAGCTGTAATTTAATTCGCTTGAATAACTTCTTAGAGTCAAGCGCTCTTTGAGTAAGTTGTTTATCTCTGAGGCACTAATCTCTCTTGTTTTCTATGACATCCATCCCTAGCTTCCTCAAGCCTTCAGCAACATTTAAAACTTTATCTCTGTTAGTTTAAGAACAGAGATGTAATCTAAGATATGGTTCACCCAAATAAATAGATTTTCAGCGAACCCAGACTCTCTCCTAATCCAGCCAACTGTCATCCATGGGTCATTCGCAAACAGGTCTCTCACTTACTGAACCTAAGCTTGACCAACCATCCTGATGTCAAAATTCTCTAGCTATTTAAGAAACTGCTTATTCTTTAAGTGGTTCCTAACCTTAACCCATATCTCGTCTATGTCAGTCTTGTTCATAAATATACAGTTCATTTAGTTAAAATTTTATATGAATCATATAATCAATATTTGGCTTTGTCTTAGGGCACTAGTGCAGTAGAATGAGTACTGCTATAATTGGCTTTTCAATTAGATGATTAGGCTTGGGCATATAAGATATCTCCTTGAAATTCTTGAACAAGTTGCCACCTTTGTTTGCATTTACCAAGCTCTTTTTGAGAGCAACGTTTATAAATTCAACGAACTTAAGAAACATTATAAATTAACTTAATGTGGATTTAGCAGTTTCTTGGCCTCGCAATTCTTAGTGCTCTTTTTAAGTTACATTAAAAAATATTTATCAGATTAATAAATTCTAAGTTTTCTGATCGAAGTGAGTATCCAGGATGTATTGGTACCTCTCAGCAGTCTCTTGTTTCTCGAAACGAAGAGAATTCATGCCCTAGAAGATGGCTTCATCAAATTTTTTGCAGACGACTCTCGCACTTAATGCCTCCCCAACTGTGAAATAGCCCACCATGTTAGAAAGGGCGTACTTGGAGAGTTAATTGATAGACCCTGCGGCTCTTTGCATTTGCTAGCTTCTGTAGTTAGATAAGGATTCAACCATTTTGTCAGATTTATAATTCAAATAAACAACTATTATTCCAGATTAAATTATAATTTATGAACTTCATTGTTTCATATCCTGTTTATGATTTAATGAATTTACTGAAGTTATAATAAAATAAAATTAAATTCCCTTTTATCTTGGAAGTAAAATGCATTAGATAATATTCTTATTCTTCCATATTTTGATTTAATTACATTTGAAGTAGAGGATCTTGTACATTTCATCTACGAGAATTCTTTTGTCAGAGGGCAGTCCTTTCCTGAAGATTTCCTCAGTCAAGTATTACTCATTTATCTATGGCAATAATCAACACTTCATATATAAATTACATCTACTCCAAACAAGGGTGGCTTGTCTATCTGTACTGCTTGAGCTACCATGCTAACCTTCTTCAGCAGATCATTATCCTTCTCGTTCAAGTTTCTAGCCGGTATCGGAATTCTTTGGTTCGCCATGTCCTTCAACTCCTGATTCGCTAAATTTAAGGTAAGATAAATTTCAGTAATTACATTACTCAATCATTGCGTCAACATCATAGGCCTCTCTTAGCCTTTCTTCGAAGTCTGGGCCTCTGCTTTTGAGAGTTGGGATTATGAAAGTGTCGTTGATATCGATGGTCTCATATTTGTGGAGGTACTTCAGCATCTACTCTGCCTCAGCTCTGATCTGAGGATCCATAATCCATTCGGGCACCTCAAAAAAGTTAGTGGGCTTTGTCTCTGAGATGTGATGTCTTATGGCCTTGATGTCTTCAGAAATCAAACGCAGTTCCTGCATCTCAGACCAAAGTCTGCGCTCCCAGTCTTTCCTTTTGTCGTCGTCCATCGCCTCCAGCTGCCACAAATATTCAGTTATGCTCACATGACCGCCATACAAAACTTTAACATCTCTTAAAATAGAGAAAAGTAAACTTCGTTCTCTATCTCCTCTTGATAGAGCTTGAAAACATCGCTTGTCTACTCTAGCAGATACATGTCCATGGTCATTGTTCTTGCAAATAAGCTGTCAACCTGCTCATAGTTTATCTCTCCATAGACTGCATCTACTTCAAGCTGCTCGCCATCTGCTCTTGTATAAGACAGACTTGGCTTACTGAATCTCTCCCTGTCTTTCGCATCAAGGCGGTTTATTTCATGAAAGAAGAGTTCTGGAACTAGCTTGTAAACCAACTAAAATCTCTTTTTAAGTGAAAGTATAAAGCTTACCTCTTTTTCTATGGGGAGATTGTTCTCAACGTGATAGTGAAGCACCTCTAGGCCCTTCATAATTTCAGGATGTAGAGAAACTTCGTCAAACAAATTCTGCTTGATTTGATGGTACTTTATCGCTCCAAGTACTGTTACTTTCCTAAAGAGAATGAGTAAATATGAATTATTGTTACTTTATTCCTTGAATTAGAATCTTCTGCTGCAGATCTTTGTCCTTGTCAAAATACTCAACCAGTTTGTCCCTCTCTGCTTTCATCTCTTACATCACTGAATTGTAAGCCTCCTTCTATTTTAATTCCATAAGCTGCTTCTACTCCTCACTCTCATAAATAAAGACCAATAAAAATTTAAAGTGGGTATATATATTTTAAACTCTCGTAATTGACTTTGCTCTTGTCTGTATCTTTAATTACGATCTCCCTCATTTCTAAGGCCTTGCGATCGTATACATCATACAGTTCTTTTAGCTTTTACTTCTTCTCAGTCTCTCTGCGCTGCTAGCGGATGCCGAATTCTTTAGAAATGTCTACGTTTTCGTAGCTGCGGGCCTTCTAAGATCTAGATCGAGGAGCCTTATCTATTTGTAAAGTCATATACCAAACCAGAAACCAAGCAATCGATATAATGGATCCATGATTTTATTAAATCTCAAGTATCTCCTTTTAACATTTCTTTGGACTTACAGAACTTTTGTTTTTCGTAGGACTGATGAAGGCGATCTACCAAGGGACGAAAGAGCTTTTTAATTCTGTACATTAATTTTGCAGCCAATAATTATATAATTGTCAAATATTATATTAAGTCTCTCTCTTCTTTAATTGCATAATTATTTCAAAATCAACATGAAAGGATTTCTTATTCTCAACAATAAATCTGGTACGAATTTCACTCTCAAAGATTAAGATAAATTATTAACTTTTGTCAATAGGACAACTGGTGTATCATAGATACTACACAGAGAAGAATAAGCTATCCAAGCTACCAGAGTAGACTAACCTGCAGTTCGATAACGTGGACCCTATTCAAGTTGCATCTCACTTCTTTGCAATCTTAAAGATGAGTGAGGTGATGGTGGAGGAGTTCAAGTCAGAGTTCCCTCAACAATTTGAGAACGATGTGAATACAAAGATGGCTCTGCAGTCTGGCTTTAAGGCCTACAAATCAGAGAGCATTGACTATTTCCTCGAACACCACGATTAATTCCCTCTCAATAATTATTATAGTCAAAATGAAAATGAATAATTTGTTTGACTCACACTGGTTTTGTTCTACGACAGTGATCAGTTGAATGATGGAGTGATGAAGAACTTGGCTGCAAAGTTACTTGATGTGTTTGTATACAAGTACGAAAAGAAGTTTCAAAAGGGCAACTATAACATCTCTGGCAATAATTTCATGCCTAACTCTAATGTAGTTCACCCCATCAACAACAATAAATTAAACTCTATTTCTCTATTGAAATAATGCTTAGAGTACTTTCGATCAAGTACTTTCTCTGATCTATGAAGATGTAAGTAACGAGAATATCCCCTTATAAGTATTATGGAATGGGCGCCTGTCAGTAACTTTAACTTCTTTTATCAACAGTGGATAAGTGTATGTATAGACTTTGGTGGAGTGGGTTAAGATGATCTTCATTGACCTAAACGCACAGAACATCCTAATACCTTGGATCTATCTCTTCTTCAACGAAGACTTCGATCATGTAAGTTTCATTCTAAAGTATATTACCACTCAACTTATCTCTTATTTTTTGACGTAGATTCCCAAAGTTTTCCAAAAAGAGACAGGAATGATGCAGCAGAGTCAGAATTAAAGTGTTTCGCAAAAGAAGATATCACAGAATTCTACGATCAGCAGGAGCAATCTAGACTACAGAAACGCTCATACATCTGGCAACATGAATAGAAGCAACAATCCCATCATTGGAAATACTGCAGGACTCACAGCCCTCAACGCTCTCAATTCTAACATCAACGATTGTAAGCTAACTGGTTCTATATGATGGAAGTTCATCTCATAATTTGCTTTTTAGCGGAATTGGAAATTGAGTACGGGTATTGTTCAGAAGAAGAGAGTATATTCCAGTCCTTCAGTCACGAGCACGATAGACCACTGCCAAAGATAAGAAGAGGTTTCTCAATAAAAAAAGATCAGAAGTCAGTAAAAGTCCACTGCAAAGACATGATCAAGAGAGTAACTTAGCCTTACTGTGATTTATGATTCTTTAGTACACAGACAAGAGCAAGACGTTTGAGTTCTTGATTAAGTTCAAGATTGAGATGGACAACAATCAAGAGTCGTCAAGTATCTACTCCATTTCTGGCGCAACTCCTCTCGCACTCATTGAAGAAAAGGAGAAGAAGAAGTTTCTCAAAGTGAGTCATCTCTCTTTTATAGCTGACCCTATTTTAGAAAGAACTAGAGATAAGTGATTAGACAATGCTTTTCCATAAAGAGCTGAACGAGAAGAAGCTTGTGAATTACATGTTGGAGTTAGTATATAAATCAAACGCTCTGATAGAGCTTGTGAATCCACATGACTCACTCAAGATGCTTGAGATGTCTATCAACAAGAATGATATCATTCGTAAGAATCTACAAGTGAGATTAAAAATTCTATAGTGGATAAATCGAAGTTGGTGATGATCAAGCTGGATAAGATGTACCTAGTCATTCCTTTGACAATAACCAAGGTAGAAACTAAACTCAGGAACGTCTTCATAAACTAGAAGCCGAAGCTAGATGGACTGGCGAGGTTCATGCAGTTCTACCTTAAGACTTTCGCCTCTCCTATTGATGCAGCTGCCAAAGAAATGTAGCAGCAGTAGCATCTAGTCAACGAATAGACAAATATATAGAAGAAATGAACTGGGAAAATGAAGCTCATAATATATTCTACCAATATTTTTAGAGGCGTAAGATTCGTTCTAGACATTTATAGATGCAGAAGAAAAGAGTAAATTAGTGAAATTAAAATATAAGTGTGATAATTTATCATAAAGAGAAAAATTGCGTCAATCAATGAGAGCAAGACTAAATTATCGCAGCCTAAAGGATGTCTTTTTTACTGGTAGCTCCAAACTTTTAGGCAATAGAAGATTAAATTTCTATATCTTTGGCCTCGCAAGCCATCGCAAAATAACGCACATAGGTCAGCTCATACTCAGTCAGTGTATTCTTATCTTGCTGCTTATATGACTATGTAAAGCTATCACCTCTTTTGCAGTTTATCAAATAGCTATTGATAGTCGATCTCAAGCATTCATAGTCAGAGGGAATAACTTAAGCCTTCTAATTTATGATATCTTCTCCTATGAGATTTTTGAACTCCTCAAAAATGTGGTCTATTCTTTGTCTGTAGTTTAATTCGTTCTAGAAGTCTAGCTGATATATGTGGCTTTGATAGTTATCGAGCAACATCCTAGTAAACAGATAGTGAAGTTTGATGTCTCTTGATCTCACTAGAGATCGCTATTTCTACTCCAGTAAAAGATTTTAGTGGCTTTTATCGCACTCAGGATCTTATCTCTAGAAACTAATCTCTGCATAATCTGAATCAAGATTATTCTCATAGTCTTCCCCAGTTACTAATTTTAGTAACTTGACAGACTATTGTATTACTTTGTTCCACCATTTCTAGGAATCTTGATTCTCATTTTCCATGGGTTCTATTTATGGAATCGACTGCTCCTCTCTCTACATTTACTTAGACACGTTACCTTAAAAAGCTCCTAAAGGTTCTTTAGTCAGCTCCAAGGTGCCATACTGCATGACGTGAGAAGCAGTGGTTTGATTCTTTACTAGTATATACTAGTCTTATAGTGTCTCTTTTTCGAAATCTGCGCAGTCAGAATCTTCCATCCAATTCACTGAGAAGAGATCTCCAAGACAGCTCCCAATGTGGACATCGTTTACTACATCGTCAGGATAGCAATAAGTACCCCAAGAACTCTCGAAAGGATCTGAAGCTGTCAAAGCATAAATGTTGAGATCTGATGTGTTGTTAAGCTTCCCGTCAAAAATAGAACCGCTTTCGCAAGCCTCCACATAAAAGACGAGCTCATCAAATCTGGACTGGTTTCTCATGAGGTTCAAAGTAGCTAGCAACTGATCTCCATAGAGGAGAGTAGAAGGGAAGCCTAAAATACCTGTGGCTCCGTGGTCAGTAAAGTAGATGAACACCTTAGATGCAGAAGTTGAATTCAAAACTTTTCCAGTGCCCTTGTCCTTCATGAAATCAGAGTCTCCCTCAAGTATATATATATGTATAAGTGATATAAAATGAAATATTTAAAGTACTCTAAGAAAGTTATCAGCGTTGACATCTGCACCCTTATAATCTATCTTGCATCCCTTGTACACATCTTTTCCGTTGGGCTTGTTGAAGACCTTACCCTTGAATCTGTTTTGTGCATTATCAGCGATATCATCATAAGCAAAGACTATGATGTTCTAAGCAGGAATTCTACCCCTTTTCCTTAGGATGTGATAAGCATGGCACACATCGGCCTAGTGTCTATAGTTCCAAAAGCCACTTGATCCTGCCACTAAAACACCCCAGTGATCCGAATCTGGATTCTGATTTAAGATTTTCGATTCTTTTTCTTAAAGGAAGACTCCTTCAAGAAAGCTGAGTGCTAATAAATTATATTATATACCAACTAGAAATAACTTAAATTTTTTTTGAATATGAGAAGGGCTAAATGCGCAGAGTACTTTTTCATATAAGTTTGATTATCTTGTGTTAAAATATTGTGAGTTACTATTTAATGTATAATTTTTAATAAGTAAATTGGTCAATGAATCTATCTATTTCTGCTTAATGACTTAACCAAGATTCTTGAGCTACTTGAGAGAATTATTTTAGATTTAATAAAATTTGTTATAAAACTCAAAATGTTCGATGAAAACTTTTTAATATAAAATTTTTCCAAGGCAGCTATGGTAGACAGCTGTCAGATGTCATCGCAACACGAAGAGAGACTGACTTTGGATGAGAATTATATTTTCGTAGTTTTTAATCAGATCCATTAAATATCATTATAAACTGTCAACTATTCTTTGTTATCATAGTTTAGTTTACTTCAAAGGAGGTAATAAATATGAGAATGATTCTGTGCTAGGAGTTGAGTTCAAGAAGGACACAATATCAGAATCGGTGGCTGTGCTGATGATAGTGAGTGCAGTCTTCGGCAGTGGATACTTTGAAATGGGTCTATACTTTCAGCAAAACTTTACTTATTGTAAGTCGAGATAATTTTTTTACAAACTCTTAATCCCTTATTACGAGTTTAACTCTTAAAACTTTTAATTAAGGATAGCCTTGATAATGCTGCTGTTCAATTTCTTAGTCACTATCGCTTCTTGTTACTTCTATATGTAAATGTGCATGAGGAATAAGCTGGGGTAAGTAAGATATGGCATATGGAAATTATTTCATGAACAAATACCCAATTAGTGTATATAATTAATTATCAGTGCGCAATTTGTCCTAAAAGTCTATTTGTAGATCCGTACAAGAAGCTGCCTATTTTTATGGAGGCGGGTGATCCAGCATCATAATTATCTCCTTCCTGATTTGTAATGTGTTCCTGGCTAACATCATTTTCATTATTG
>JAJKFJ010016425.1:0-10096 GCA_027382625.1 Tetmemena sp. SeJ-2015 | reverse complement strand
AAATTGAAGTCGGTGAATGCAATGATAAAATGAAGGTAAAAAGTTGAGTGAAAATCTCAAGTGTAAAATGAGGTAGTGATTTGAGAGTAGATAATTTAAGCATATGTAATTTGTAATGCAATGTAATGATGTAATTTAATAGTCGATAATTAAAGTGTAAATGAGTAGGGTAATAACTTGCTTGTGATTTAAGAGTCCAAGTTACAAGTGGTCATATAATGATTGATTTAATTGATTGATTAATTCAAGTATATATATTTAATTAATTAATTGATTGAATTAAATTAGTTTCTGGAAAAATTTTAACATTCAATTCTAATATTACAATACTTTCATTTGACTTATTCTTTACTTTTCATATTGCTGATTTTTAATAATCTTAGGATAAATAACTATATATTATCTAAAAATGTGGACCGGTAACAACTTTATATTTTGTTGAATTATCAAATGTATGTATTATGTTTTATATTGCATCGAGGAGCTTTTATATTTGGGTAAGTTTGAGGGTATTGAGATGACATAGATCTTAGATTGGGTACTTGATTCTGTCGTTGTTGATGATGAATTCTCTAGCGATATCTTTCACAGTTCTAATTGCTTTTAAGGTAATATACACCCTCATTTAAAATTGGCTTTAGAGCGGAATAGCGGTGTGAGTTTTGAGCGTTTGTCTGGATTTACTGATTAATTACTACTTTATAAAAACTGCTTCTAATGACCCAGGGATTATCCCCAAGTTTGTAAGAAACTATCTTTCATAAACTATTTTAAAGAAAGATGAAGGAGACTTCATGAAAAGTCCCAAGCAAATCAAAGGCAGGATGAAGAAGAACTCTCTTGTAGCCAACGGTCAAAAGGTCTTCTACTTCATTAGGCAAGATGCTGTAACACTAAGAATGAGCTACTGCTAGACTTGCAACATTTACAAAAATCTCAGGACTCTTCATTGCTTCATCTGCAATAATTGTGTCACTGGGTTTGATCATCATTGCAAGTGGCTCGGAACTTGCATAGGCTCCAGGAATTATAGGTACAGAATTTAAAACTTAATCAAAGCATAGGAACTTTTTTTGTCTTCTAAAGATAAAATATATTTATTATTCTTTGTGCACTATGCTCCTACCAAATTCTCGTAATTGTAACAATAAGCTGGGAGATATATTGCTTGTCAGAGAATTCGGACCAAAGCATTTCTTAATCTTTAATAGATTGAATCGAGCTAGTGATTATTTTTGTGATCGTCTTTATTGTAAGTTGATTACTTTGTTTATTATAGTTTAGGCGTTCATATTCATACTTTTATCTCAGTGGTAAAATTTGGTTAGTAAATCTTGTAAATAAAATAAAAATGCAGTCTTTTAAGAGAGTCCACAGGCTTGTAGGCAGACACTTTTCAACTAGCTCAACTTCAACAAGTTCATTCAATCCTGAAGCTCTCATCGGCACAACTTATGAGAGATACGAAGCAGACCTCACCTCAAGAGATTTGATCCTCTACGCTCTTAAACTTAAAGAGTTTTTACTTAATTTATTTTAAACGCACTTAGTATTGGGTTCAACTAGGATCCACTAAATAAAGAGCAGTTTAGATTCACCTATGAGAATCACAAAAACTCTATTACAATTCTTTAAAATTTTGCTTTAACTTCTAGGCTTTCCCAACAATGAATGTAGCGATCGCCTTGAGGAGATTCCCCAGTTTCCTAAATATTCCAGGCTTTCCCTCAGTGGATCCCTTTAAGATTCTTCATGGAGAAGAGGACTTGCAAATTATTTAATTCTGAAGGCGATTGAGCCAGACAATAGCTACGTTGTTACTGAAAAGATCTTGGATTTGCAAGATAAGGAGAAGTTCTCATCTCTCTTGGTTGAGAAATCAATAACTCACAAACACACCAACGAGTTGCATGCCAAGGTTGTCTCTACTTATATAATGTTTGGACTTAGTGGTTATGGATATAAAGGAACTTCCAAAGCACCCTCCTTCCCTAAAAAACCAGAAGCAGGTCCTGACTTCGTTTCATTAGAGCAAACTCATCCAAACTAGGCTATTCTCTACAGACTTAGTGGAGATCATAATGCTATTCATATAGATCCCGAGGCCGCTTTGAAGCTTAAGTTTGACAAACCTATTCTTCATGGTCTGTGTACTTTTGGATTCTCAGCTAAGGCTGCATACTCTGCCTTTGGGGAGAACGACCCTTCTAAGATTGAGAAGGTTGTTTCTAGATTCACCACTCATGTATTCCCAGGAGAGAGCTTAGAAGTCAGCTTGTGGAAGCTTAATCAAGGAAAAACCATTTACTACGAATCCAAGATCAAAGAGAGAAATGCTATCGCCCTCAAAGGATATATGCAATTTAAATGAGAATATATGATTTGCTTGCGGTTTGCGGTATTAATTTCTATTTAATTTCTTTTCGAAGCAACTGTATGATAAATTCACATACAAAATTGATAAAAATTAATAAATAAGTAGTGATACTAAATATGCTATAAGCTAGAGTTTCCGCATCAGAGCAATACCTTGCCTACATTTAGGCTGATACTAATGAGATTCATGTAACCTATCAACTTTAACCCTTAATTATTTAAATAGCTTTGGGATGTTAAAGGAAAAGCAAAATGCATCAAGAAATTAAAGCCCACAAAGCAGTAAGCTTAATTCAATGGACAGCAAAATGGAGAAAAGCTCAATGCCAGATTCACCACTCTTCAATTCGCTTCATAGGTAAAATTCATTTCTATACCAACCCTAATATAGAATGACTACATATTGGTTGCAGGTCTTAGCGATGGATCTCTTCAACTTATAGATTGCGCATCTGCCTCAGTCCTCAAGGAAATGAGTAAACACTACAATTAGTTAATTAAAAATAGAGAATGTGGGCGGAAATGGGTCTATTCATCAAGTCATATTCTTCAGGAAGCAGGAAAACATTTTCAAGATGCTCGTTTCTCAAGACGAAAGCTACTTCATCTTCGATTACCAAAAACAAGCAGCAGCTGATTCAATTATTTCTCAAAGCCAAAAGAAGAAGAATAACCACAGTATACAATAAATTTTACCCTATCCCAAGCCACATTGACTTGAGTTATGACGACTTATATACCATCGAGGCAGTAAACTAATCAGTCAGCTTGAGAAGTCTTTAAACTAAGCAGGTGCTCGCTAAGTTTGATGGACATCAGTACAAAATTAGCAACCTCCGATTTGCTTTAGTGTCCCATACATACGCATTCGTCTCTTCAGCAAATAATGAATGCTTGCTGTGGAACCCTAAGGAGCTAATCAAGTCTAACTAACAAAAGCTTCATGAAATATCTCAACCTGATTTGCATTTAAAAATATGAGAAAGTTTATCAAAGAATATGTTATTTAAAAATATAATTATTTATTTATCTCACAAAATATAATATCTTTTTCTAATAATTATTTGATGATATTTTTAAACCTGACAAGATCCTTGACTTGGGATCAAGTGAAAATATGATTTAATATTTGCCACATATCAGTGAGAGAACTTGAGCAGAGTATTTTCATGGTGGCAGCTTCCACAGAGTCCTACAGCAATATTTATCTCACAAAGTCAAGTGGAAGTCAATCCTCCAAGAAAGGATCAACCTCTACAAAGTCAGTCGTAAAGAGAGAGGAAACTCAGATCAAGCTCTCCAATGAAAATCATTCAGTTATCTCTACTTCTCTCAAGTCCTCAAAGCAAGTCATTTCTATACCTTTATTCTTTCTAAGTAAACGTTATCCACGGTTCAATATTTGCAGTCAAGAAAACTATAGTCAACCTTGTCAACGATCAAGGAAAAGTTGACAAACAAATCACCATTGGAAAAACAAATGAAGAAGAAAAGAAGAATCAATTAGCTAAGAAATCTAACCAGCAGTAGGATGGATATGTTAATAACTACTATTTTATATTGCATAATGTTGTAGCAGCAATTGAAGAAGAGGGAAATGCCAAAGTTAATGGGCTAATTCAAGGAAGTCAGTATCACAGCAAGTTTTAACTCAATTTGATTAATTTATTATGATTCCAGAGATGGATTTGGACAACTTAGAGTCAAGGATGACATCTGTCAGCTCTAAAAAGAACTCTAAGCAAATTCAAACTGGTTCGTTGTCTGTGATTTTGAGCTAAGCCCTCACAGCTGATGATACAGAGACTCTTGACTGGATTTTCAATCAGAGAGATCAGCAAATGATTTAGAAGACAGTTCAAAGCTTGAAGGACCAGAGACACATCAGTTCCTTGTTTAAGTGCATAGTCTCTAAATTCCAATAGGAAGGTGCAAATATTCCCTCAATTAATCTTAATGATTATGACTTAAACTTTTATGGGATATCTTATCTATACTCAAACCCAGCTTAGTGTAGTGCTTTGGTTAAAGGCTCTGCTATCAGCTCACTGGGTTTCACTACTAAAGAATGGACAAAAGGAAGACCTACAGTGTCTAGGGTCAATCTAGTAATTCATTTAGAAGAAGACAAAATATATGGAGAGAGTTCTCGCTCTCAAAGGAAAACTAGAGATGCTATCAAACACCCTTGAAATCAGAAAGTAAATTGCAAAGCAATCAGCTGCCAATTAATCCAACTAGGCCAAATAAAATAAGAACGTCCTCGTTTAAACTTATAGATTACAAATTTCATAAGTTAAATAAATTTAATCCATCCCCAGATATATACGATAGCAATCATTTTTTAACGCAGTTTACAAGGATGCAGAAAGCGATTATATTCATTTCTTTCAATAAATAGAATTATTAACTTAAATGATATAACTAAATTAGATGAAAGTCAATACTTTCTGTTCTTAGAGGTATTTAATGAATTTTATCTAAAGTTTCTCTTAGGAACCAAAGACAGTGGTTGGATTTTAAAATTCTTGGAAGGAGTCTCTATGATTGAGTTATTGATAGTGGTATTGAGGCTGTTATCTCTTAGATTGAAATTTGATACCTTACTTCTCGTGTTGCTATTCAACAAGAAAGAATACTCTTTATGAAAGCTCTCTTACTCTCTGTCAGCAAACACAATTGAGTTAGTTATTGAGCTATGAACCGAAGTCCTTATTATCTTATCATACTTCCTCTGATTGCTGAAATTCCTAGTGTGAATAAGGTGCCTGCTTTAGATGTCAGGCAAAGTTATCTTCATGGACTTCTCTGGGTAAAAAGACTCTGAAATCCTCATATGTTCTCTCTCAGTCTAGTTCAAGTCTGTTTTAGTTTAGTCAAGGATATTCATCGAGCTATCTAGCATGAAGTTTACGGAAATAATTGAATTAAATTTAAAGAATGGTTGAGATTAGGCCTTTTGAGTTTCTCAATGATCTGGGAATGCTCTACTGCTTGTATTCTCTCTAATTCTTATCTTCTCATCCTGTGTCTGTTCTCTGGCATGTCTCTGAAGTCTTTGCCTTAGAACTTGGAAGCGTCTTTGCTTTCTGAGTTACCAGACTCGACAAAAGTTACTCCATAGTTCAGACTCAGCTTTTCATTTTCTGTGTGTTGAGAATTTCTGCTGTAGAAAGTTGCATCATAGTTATTGATTAGGGATAAAAGCTTCTTCTTAGGATGGTATGTCTCTAGCTCTAATTAGTTGATGGGAGGATCGGTTCTCAAAATTTGCAATCTGCTTCCTGCTTCTCCCCTCTCGTCTTCATCATCGTCATATCCTTTCATTTAAGATATTCGAGTGGTATCTGCAGCTTAACTTTCAGCTTAAGTCGTTTTACTTTGCTTTCTTTGCTGCAAAATATTTTTCTTATTTCCAAAATTCTTAATATAGCCAAAACAAATTTAATAGAATAAGAAAGAGTTTCTTTTTTTAAATATTATATAATTTCTTATAAATGTTTTAAATATAAATATGTTAAAAGCTTTATAATAATAAATTTAAGTAATTAATATTATACTTGAAATAATTTCTTCCTGCTGCTGCCTTTCCTACTCAGCTATCTTCCTCTTATCATTTTCAATCTTCATTTGCTAGATGGTGCTCTTTAGCTTGTTGAATTAATATATTTAATCATTAATAGAAGGTATTTGTATTGTCATTTACTATCGTATCATCAGATGGTTTGAACACAGTTTCATTGTAAGTTTGGCTTATTCGAGGAAGTGAATCTCCATTTATTCGTTTGCTCTTTAAGTATCCATCTCCCTCAAAGATCAGTCCAGTCTTATTTGGGTTTCTTGTGTTCAGGCTCTAATTAAATACAGTCTTTTTAAACGTGTCCTAAGCTTGCTTATAAAATAATATTCTAAGAGTCATTGAACTCTCTCTTCTTCAACACAAACTTAAAATTAGTTATAACTTTCTAAGACTCTCAAGATTCCTTTCAGAAAGACCATCGTTATAAGTTGGAGGCTTTCTCCAGTCAATCTCATTCAGTATTTTTAATTTATCAAGGACTAAAGCCTGAGGGTTCTTTAGCTGTATTATACTTTATCTTTTAGGCGACTCATCAAACTTCTGCCCTGAAATATCTCCATTCAATCAAACTTAAAAAATAATAACTAATTTATTAAGTTGAAAATGATTACTCTTACAAATGATAATATTGAATTGTTATGGGACTTAAGCAAGATAGTTTATCTTCTTGAAACAGAAGACTTCTTTGGGGATCTGGTTGATCTCTAGTCAGACACCTCCTCTGCATCTTCTTGAATCTTTTCTACTTTAACTACAGTCCTCACTTGCTTCTTCTCCTGCTGGCAGTTGTCAATAAATGGAGAGATCTATAATTATTAAAAAGCAAGTTATAGCTTACAGCTTCACAGTCTTCTATGTTAAATTTGTCGTCTGCTTTCGGATCATGGTTGATTATAGCCTGCTGCTATGTTTGGAAAGCCAACTCAACACTCAAATAAGCATAGTTAATAATCTACTTTAAATTCTTTTTGCTTAAATTTTTGATTTCTTAAAACAACTCATGAAAGATAATTTTTAAGAAGAACGAACCTCTTTGCTTCATTTCAAGAAATATAATTTAAATACCTCAACTATTTGTAAATAACTTTAGATATAATGTTGTTTTGTTATAAGCGTTATATTAAGGAATCTTGCTTAGAGTTTCCTTTAGTTTGATAGTTTCAATTGCACTAGTGATGGCTTGATCTATAATAGCCTCTGCTGAAACAGAGGCGTCTGTAAAAAGGGGAGCAAAATGTTCCAGAAAGTCATAGTGCGGCCTTTCAACCACATGCTTTCCTTTCCTCTTCCCTGCAGCAGAAGGAGCTCTCTTTTTATTCATTTTAAGCACAATAATTATTATTTAAGCACTATTTAAATTAAATCAAACCATAAAACAATTTGGAAATCTAATTTAATTTTTATAGAAATATAGTATAAATATATTTTATTAAATTATGATATTTTATTTTATATAAATTTATGAACTTTATTTATAATTGAGCTTGCTATAACTTGATTGAGCTCTTGAAGAATTTATTCTTTCAATTAAAGTTAGCTCTTGACTTACAAGAAGCGTTTGAATATATTTCCATCATTCGGCTGAGACTGTTCAGTATGGTGACCTAAAAATAATATAAAATTTAATTGCAGTTTACAAGATAAAGAAATAGATAAAATAAACATCTATAAATATCATAATTCCTTTTCAATAACTATTTATCCTTCATAATCGTAATTAGATTCATCTGATGAGTTTTATTCCTGTTACTGAGGAAGATTAAACTGAATAATTTACTGCTGGTTTTAAATGTCGTAGCTTTAAGCAGCTGTGTTAACTCCTGAATTTGGAATCTATTTAGATTTCTTTTTGCTTTAGTGTACTTTCTTTTTGGTTTATTGGCCAGTGAATGTGACGTAGTTAGACTCCATTAGCTTTTAATCGCTTGGTGGAACAGCCAGTGATTAGTTCCTGAGGTCTTACATTTGCATATTGTGCCTTTGTTGAATTAAAAGGCTCTATTCTTAGTAGGTGTGCCTTGGTTGTTGCTCGATAGTAACTTCTTCATACTATTAAATAAATGGATTCTAGGCTTATCCATTCTATTAAAGAGATGTCGAATTGCTTTATTGGTTTTGGAGAGTTTCATATTTAGACATATCATTGAAGCTTGAGCTGCTAGGTTGATTATTTGACTTGGAACTCTGAATTACAGTAGATAAATTCTAATTTGGGAACATAGTAGGCTAGCTTTATTAGTTTTGCTAATGAACTTGCTAAGTTTATTACTGATGGAATTAGTTCTAGTTAATAAACTGCTGCTACTAGGATAGTGGCTAAGACTATTAATGAACAGTTAATTAGTTTTGTGGATGCTATAAAGTTTGATTGGTGCCATAATTAGGAGCTTAGTTTGCTTATTGAGGAAGGAAATTGTTGAGTGGAGGAACTGAGAGTGGGTTAAACAAAAATGGATTCATCATAAATGGGTTCTGTCCTTACATCAAAACCTATGGAGAGTTTTGCTGCTGTTGCATCGCCAACATCATCTATTCATATTTTAATTCTTAAAGTTCTCATAAAAGGATAAGATTAATTATTCTTAATTATCTAGAATGTTAATTATAACAATTTCAAAATAAACTTATCTTGCTTTATTATTTCTATTATAAAAAAACAAAAGATAAATCATCTGCATTACTTGCATTTATTGATACCACTATAGCTGCTCTGGAGTGAAACTTTGAATAATTGATTATTGCTGTTAAGTATTTGAGTGTTGATCTATTGAGCTGAGGTTTGAATTGTATTAGTCATATTTCTTGAGCTCTGCTGTATTATACTAGGGAGTCTTCATAGTAGAAGAAGTCTATGCCATTGACGAGTTTTAAGATTTGTAATCTTTTTAATCTACCAATTTTTACCCTAAAAGCAGTTGCTAAGTTCCTAGCAACTTCTCGTTTATTTTTTCTAAAATTTTATCGTTATTCTCAAACTTCACAATCATTTTAATTTAATTAAAATGCCATTGTTCATAAGTTAAAGTAAATAAATCCTTTTAACTAGAAGAAATAAGGCTATAAAATTTAATTAAATAGAAATAAGGAGCATTAAAATTCTTCTAATTTTAATTTAGAATTGAAAATATTGCTGTTTCGACTGAGCTGATCAGACCTCTCTGCGTTTTCTATGTTGTCAAAATCCTCCTAGCTTTTAACATAAGTTTGTAGGCTTGGGTTGATCTTTGAGGACTTTCTCTTGTTTTCATCCATGTCATAAATAATTCTAGATTAGTCCTTGCTGACATCTTCTCCGTTGAGTTAGTAGATGTCATTATGCTCTGCTGGCTCTGTGTTAGGGTATGACTTCTAAGAATCTATTACAGAGTCCTTCTTCCTTCGAAGAACTACGCAAATTATCAGGATAATTATTGACACCACAATCCAATTATATTTCATAATCATTATAAAGAGAGATCAACTTCTTTCATCAATTAGCTCAAATAATAACTCTATATTTGGCCTTTAATTAAAAGGGAAGATCAATCTTATTATCGCTTGGAAAATCATTTTTTAATTTAAACATTATAATAGTTTAAAAATAAGTTGATAAAAATATATGTGTGGAGTATTGAATGAGCCCAGCACAAATTGGAATAATGATTAAGATTAAGAAAGTATTCTAATCTTTTGAAGATTACAGTATTTCATCATCATTTTTAACGTCCCCTCCTCCAGAGCCAGGATTATTTTGGTTTGTCTGATTGTTGCTAGGATCTGAAGTGGTTTAGTTGGTAGTGCTGGTGTTATTAGAGTTAGATGATTAGTTGGTAGTTTGATTTGTATTGTTTGTGCTATTTGAGGAAGAGCTGTTGCCGCTTTAAGAAGAATTAGTTTAATTTGTACTTCCACTATTGTTGGAGTTAGTTTGATTTTGCCCTGTGCTCGAATTATCACAAACATTTAAATAATTCATTCATAAACAACAAATTATACAAGATCTCTCTTTCTTAGATAATTAAGCAATCCATTTTATTTTTGTAATTATAAATTTGATATGGCAATAGTGGAGGTAGAGTTGTTGGTGGTAGTGTTAGTTGTATTGGTAGAAGAGGCAACGTAAGCACTGACACCCCAGACATAAATATTGTAGTCCATAGC
>JAJKFJ010016423.1:0-10098 GCA_027382625.1 Tetmemena sp. SeJ-2015 | reverse complement strand
GTTGCCCTTAATATGGTGGAAGCGTGTTCGAGTTTTAATGCATTTCAACTGCACTTGATAGTGTAAGGAGCAATGATAACTTGACCATAAGAGAGCCTACAACTATCTATTCTACTTAGAATATTGGTTAAACGTTCAGAAATTACGATTATGATTATATCTCTGATCATACTCCATCTTATGTATCAGTCCTTAACTTTAATCTTGCTGAAGAGGCTAAAGTGGATATGCTATTCTTCACATTTTCTTCTAACACCTTCTCCAACAATTTATGATTAATTTATTTTCTTCATTTTGGTTCCTTAGGCAAAGGTATAGTTGAGATTTATGGAATAAAGTTGCTATATTTGCATGATTTGACTTTTGAAAATAATGGAGAGTCCACATAAATAATTAAACATATGAAGTCGTTTAGTACCTTCAAACTATTTCTGGAAATAAAAATAATACGTTGATTACTCTAGATAGTACTTTAAAGTTATAGTATGAGTAATCCTTGCTCCCTGGATCATCTGTAACTTATCTAGGTCTATAGAGCGTAGTGAGCATAAACCATTGCTCTTATCTTCTTCTAGAGCAAGTTAATTTTGATTCAAATTGGATTGGTGCTCAAAATCTAACTTACGATTCAGACAGGGCATAGCTAATATATCTGTAAGCTTATATAGAATAACTATAAATTTAGGGATAATTTTTTTGGCTCAGTCACTTAACAAAACTCAACCATAGAAAATCAGATTGGTATGCTGGCTACCTTACCTAAATTTTTATTTACCAAAGCTGGTCCATCCAAATGTAGAATCTTCATCCGCCTACGGAGGAGCACTTCTGCCTTTGATAACTTTTAGTGGGTCTCAAACATCAATGCTCCGCTAGTTGATAATACAAGATACTACTACTAAATTGTTCATTTTATATTAAAGTGATCTAAAAATTTTAAGATACAGTATTTAGCAACTTGCTTTTGAGTGATTCCACAGCCTTCGACTCTTTCTTTTTCTAATTTACTTAATTATACACTTCGAATATTTACTAAAAATATTTATCTACTTAAAAAGTGATCAAATTCTTAGACTATAGGATAATGTTATTTTTGTTTAATTTCTTTTAAATCTAAGCTTGTTTTTATTGAATTTTACATAAACTATAATTAAATTATAAATAAAGCACTTTTTCCTTTAATTTTAATTTGTAATATATATTTCAGTTTATTTATAATTGCCAGAGTAAATTTAAGACAGTTGATAATGACTTTTAGATCTAATTTGAGTGGCTACTAATTAGATAATTTCGTTCTCTAGAACTCTTAGTTTTAAAATATCTCTTGCAAATTCTGCATCACTAAAGATCTTTTCGTAGTCACCACCATCCTATTCACTCATTAAATGAAGAGAAAAGAATTAAGATTTTATTAATTCTTTGTAAAAATAACAAATACAAATAGGCAGGGCTTGCAAAATAATTTCATAGTTTCACTCATAAAATTATATACTTAATCTAAAGGTTTTGAGTTCGCTGATATAATCGATGTCTTGTTACATATTTAGTTATTAGTGTTGCCCTTTTAAATTTATTCTTACTAACATTAATATATTTTTTACCAACGTCTCTATGACGAAACTTCTCCTAAATAAAATAAATACTGTACTTCTATCTTTGATATCAGAATTTTATGAGAAAGAAATCAGCTTCTTTATTGGAATTCGAATCCTCTTAAACCCTAGAAGAAGAAAAAATTGCATTTTATTATTTTCTCAATTCAGAGAGCTCATTTAAAAAAGGTCCTTATCTTAATATTATTAATTTCTGAATAAATCATTTACTCTAAGGAATTTAGTAATAGATAGCATTAACTCAGAATATAAAATAAATAAACTAGGTCTACAACAAATCTACTGGTAATTTTAAAATCTATTTTTTACCTTGTTATTTATAGCTTACCCTTCCTTTTTCAAGGTGTAAATAATAGACAATAATAACTTCGATCAGTCAATTATTTACCTTGCAGATTCATTAAATGTCTCCAATTTAAAGTACTTAGAATTTTCCCATAATCTTATTATCTAGAGGAGGATAGGGTGCCTTCTTAAGTTAATTATTTTAAAGTATCCAACAGTTAACTATAGCTGGGAATTTAATTGAAAGTTGAATTAATTATTAAATTTAATTAAAATGGAATAGATTAGTGGCAGTTGAAGTATCTTATTTCTAATTAATTGTTAAACCATTCGATTCAGCATAGAATTATAAGAATTTTCTACCCTAGCAACTTTTGTGTGGGAGCGCTCAGTACAGAGTTGTAAGCGACACAAGTTTGTGAAGGCCGGAAACTTGAATATGATCGACTGTCGCTCACTTATATTTTTTACTGAGAGGTACTGTGAAGATGACTAAAGAAGAAACTCATATTAATTTTTGATAAGCTATCGAACAAGCTGCAGATCTGGGGTGAATCTGCGATTTCAACTGCCACCATTTTACAACTCCCTCTTTATTACTTTAACTAATCATCGATTTTAATTAAATTCTATACTATAATACAATTTATGATTTGCTAAATAAATTTCAATTGTTAAACCAAAAAATTTTATTATCAAATTTTTTCATCTATCAAATTAATATTTCTAGCTACTCTAAAATATTAATTATTGAAAACTCCTTAGTTTTAATTTAGAAATATTTTTTTCACGAGATATTAGAATTTTATAAAAATTTTATGAAAATATTGCAATTTCAGGTTATTTAATTTAAGTAGATTTTTTATAATTATCATTAAATAATTATAAACAGAGCAGCTAATCTCTTGAAGATCTCACCTCAGTTTTTTAATTAATAGGTAACTATTTTTGTTATTAAGTCACATAATAAAGACTCCTAATTTGAATATAATTTTTATAATCGTTAATTATTTTAAAATTCAATTTCCTTAACATTCCTAAATTATTTATCTCTTAATAACACGTAATCATTATGGAATAGAAGATTTATTTTATTTTTATGATCAAAATTATACTTTATAAAAAAGGATTTTAATTTAAGGCAATAAGTAATTCAGATATTATTATTTATACTTTGAGAACATAACATCAATTACTCATGGAGGGCTGATTTCTATTTGAGGCTATGGTCTCGGCAAATCAACTATGATCATTTATGTTAATTCTTTTTGAATAATTTTATCTATTAAAGTTTATAAAAGAGTTTTAATCTTTTTAAAATTGTAATCTTTTAATGCAAATAATTTCAAGATAATATTTTTATTACTCCTATCTGAAATTTATATATTGCTTGTCATTTTAAAATTATATCCTTTTCAAATTATAATGAATAATTTGTATTCCTAAATTATTTTTTTATCTTAAAAATATTTTAATGAGTTTTCAGAATACTTCAGTAGCAGTTTGCAAATCAGGTGGATGAATAATTACATAATTATTTTGTTAAGGAAGAGGAGGCATAATATATGGAGAGGCAACTAATTGGAATAGGTCTCTTTTGAAAGTGCTTAAAATAAACAAGAGCTACTTTTCAAACGCCTATTCTTAATTATTATTATTCAGTTAAGAAAGGGCAAGCTATCTATCTCAATCAAATAATTTTATATTTAAAAATTGAATCAATATGCTGACTTAACTGTGTAGATGTAGAATAGTAAGATAGCTTTCATTATATCTGAGAATTTAATTAAAAAGAGAATTAAATTAATTATTAAATTAAAATGGCTTTAATTAGTGGCAGTTGAAGTGGGGGAGAGCTCAGTTCAGAGTTATACGCGACACAAGTTTTGATGAAGATGACGATAAAGATGATGTAGAATGCGTGAGTCGGATCTCCAGCTGAGAGGTGCCACCAAGATGACTAAAGAAGAAACTCATATTCATTTTTGATTCTCTATCGAACAAGCTTCAGATCAGGGGGTAAATCTGCGATTTCAACTGACATAAAATTGCAACTCTCCATTTATTATTTTAATCTATCACTGATTATAATTAAAATTCATACTATAATCATACTTATTATGGATAGATACAGGAACTTGCTTCCCCACAAGCACTTGGCTAACTGATTTGGTCAACAACATTATAAAATTATATAGTCAAATATTTAATTAAAAATTAACTATGTTAAATTTTTGTATTTTGATTTAGTAAAGAAAGATCCTTGAAATCTAAGATAAAATTTAATATAATACATAGAAACAAATCTAAATTTGTTTCTTTAGGTTTTACTACCAAAGGAAAATTGTCTTTCTTTTAAACTGCGAAAATAAAAATGGATTCGTACTTTGAGGCAAGGAGGTGGCCTTCACACTTTTCTCTTCCTTTTATCAGAAGGCATGAACTACTCTCTCAAGCCATCTTACTAAATATTTATAAAACTCACAAGGTGAAGCCAATGAGCTGATAAACTACCTACTTCAGTTGTGTGAGCAGACCTTAAAAATAGTTGTATCTTTTTTTTTTCCTTGAAAAAAAGGAATTTTTAAAATGCTTATGAAAGTTTATTTTTATTCGCTCTAAATGAAGCATACATTTATTATGACATATTCTCGAACTTTATATTCCAAATTATTTTTTTTATTATAAAGACCAATTTTCAAGAATTTTACGAAATAATCTTCTCTTAAAAGAAAATATTATTAGTTATATTTAAAACATGTTTTTGATTGGTTTTAAATACTAATTTTTAAAAAAAATATATTTTTCCTCACTCAATTTTATGCTATTTTTCCAGTAAATTATAAATTAAACCTTTATAGAGGTTATATGTTTATTAGCATGTCGCTCTTCTAAATGAAGATATTTATTATCATGAATATCAATTTATATTTTGCATTAAAAAATAATGGACAAAATTTAAAACAGAACGGCAGATGCAATCTTTAAAATTTAATTGGGGCAAAAATGAAAATTATCTACATTTTTCATAAAATCATTATCCTATGTTAATAGTTGAATAAAATTTCTATAATTTCAGCAACTTAATCTTTTTAATGTCACCTTTTATGAAAAATAAATTTATAATTGCATAAAATATAACTCTTAAGTCTGATGTTTCTTTTTAAGTTTTACTTGATAATAGTTTAATTTGAAGACAGCATAGTATAATAAATTTGTAATATATTAGTAGTTTTAAAGTTAAGTACTCCTAGTTTTGGAATAAGATTTCGGATGCTGAATTTATTAAATAAAAAAGGTGCCAAATAGGTTGATGATGGGGAAGTCTAACCTCTCCATCCCTAATTATAAACTAAAAAATGAAAATAACAAATTATGGCTCAAGCGCAACAATAAATTTTATTTTATAATTAAATAAGGCTTTTCATTTACAGTGAAATTATTTAAGGACTCTATTTAATAATAAGAAGAATATTTATTTTATCTGGCAAAGAATTTAATTTATTTCTTGCATAAGACTATAAGAGGGCTAATAAATTTTGAATCCAATGTATAGAGATATTGTTGGTCTATATATTTTTTATTATATCTTAAAGGTAATATGGATTTATCATTTATAGAGTGCTGATTTTCATAAATTTTATCTTTTTCAATGAATAATAAACTATTTCAAATTAAATAACAAAATTAGTTTTACAAACGTTTAAAGAGAAAAATTATCATATTCTTAAATAGTAATTAAAACTGATAAGGAGCCTTATTTATTAAAAGACTCCATTTTATGAAAGTAAATAGAATAAATATAAGAAAATTCTTCAGATCTATATAATAACTAAATTATCATTCTTTGCGCTCATAAAATATTTCTTCGCAATAATTTTGCAAGAGGATTAAAACCATTTTTTAGGAATTCCTAATCGAAATCAAGTAAAATAATTAATATATTTCATCATTTCCACGATTAAAAAACTTAATTTTTTATGAATTAATTTTTTATTTGAAGTTGAGAAAATTAGATGTTTAAATTTATTTATTAAAGATGGCGATTTAAGAGATGATACAATTAATAACCTTCCAGGAATAGTTCAAACTTATATGAAGCCGATGAAAGATGCCAATGACGCGGATATTGGAACCTTCATAGCGTTGACATCGAACACTATTTAATAAAAAATAATTTATATAAGAAACTTAATATAAATTTTAATGACAATAGTGCATCATTCATTTCAAGTTAGAATGTATTTGGTCTGTGTACTTCCTCATTTCAAGGAAGCACTCTTCACATTTCTTCACCCTCATCATCAATAGTCGACTCTCAATTGATTTAAATTATGTAACCTTTTATACTAAAAATTTAAGAGATGAATTTAATCAATCGTAGTACTTATTTTCGGCTGCTATTCAGGGTGGCAACATCTACTGTGTTAATTGCCTTATATATGACGTAGAGTAGCCTCAGTTTGCTTTTGTATTTTCTTACGAAGGAGCTATAGCTTACTTAAACTTTTGATTTTATTATTTAAATTACCTCACTTACGATGATGCAACAACCGTCGACACTCAAAATATTCTTCAGTTCAACTTCAAGTCTTACGTTATCCAAGGAACAGTAATTTATTTTAACTGTTGGATGGTACAATTTAAACATCTTAATTTAAAGGATTATATATTTATAACTATTCTGAATGGAGGGTTCATCACTATAAAAGGGGCCTCTAAAAGTTTTAATATCACTTTCTAAGATAGCACAATGAAACAATAAAATAGCTTCAAATAAAAAGGAATTGCATCATAGATTTTAAATTTAAATCTACATTGAGATTTTAATTTAGTAATATTATACGTTCAGCCCCTATTTTTGACTACTGGCAAGGAAACCAGCTTTTCCACTAAGTAACCACTGTTTTTAGTCATTTTACTGAACTTTAGGGAAGTAGATTCAAATCAATCCATAATTTGCATGTTCACCATAAATTTCACTACAATAGTGTGATTTAATAAAGTGAAATTACCTTTATACAAAGTCATGGGTTGACACGTGGCATCAGGGACAGGTCACACCAGTTATTATCGTGTTTTAGTAGGCGATATAAAAGCATATATATACCCTAGTGGGGTGTTTAATTCTGCTAATAATATAATAATCTTAACCTTTTTACAAATTGTTCTAGCAATAAAGGAGCTCTTACAGTGCAAAATTTTAACACAGATGACTTGTGCTTCGTTCTCGTTCGTCCAGGCTTTACAAATTAGACTGAAAAGTTTTTGAAAAATCAGGGCTGAAGTATAATACAATATAGATTTTAAACAAAATCTAACTTAAATTTAATGCAAGAAGGAATAGTTGGGTAGGAGCAATATTATGATCATTATTTATATTCTTCCGGATCTGAATATGGAGGAGGTTTTATTTATATCATAGCTGGAAACATTATTTTAAATCTAAGATTGAATGTATTTGTTCTTTAAAATATTTAATATAGAAATAACATATCTTTGGTGAATGTGACATTTAAATCAATGAATGCTGCAAGTTATGGCTATGGAGCTGTCTGCTATCTCTCCTCTGCAAATAATATCAACTTTAAAAATATCTAGTTTGATTAATTTCCCCCCCTAAATTAAATTAGTTTAGTAGCAAAAAGAGTTATTCAAAGTATAATTATTTTTCAAAATATGAGTCATTCAATTATTTCTCTAATATTTATGCATATAATTATTTTTTTGTAAAGCTATATTATTATGTAATGCTAACTTTATTATTTGTATTTAAAGTGAAATTAATTTTTAATTTTTAATATTAAATTTTATATATAAATAATATCTCTTTGCACATAGAAAACTCGACGGTATACGATATCAACGCATAATAGTTAGGAAGAGTAATTTATGGGACAGCAACTTATTTATTTATAACGTATTACATAAATGCCTACTTCAAAAACTCCCTTTTTATAAAAATAAAAAAGAAGACCTTAAAATTATTATATGCATTTATGCCTGAAGAAACTGAATACGCAGACATTTATTTATTTTCATGGTAACACTAGCCTAAGCTATCACATCAAGTAATGATGGGTCAAGATAATTAATTATTGCATGTGTTTTTAACTTGTAAAATTTTATTCCTGTGACTAATTCATAAATTTCATAACTAATTTGGTAGCTTATTAAAATTAAAGAATTGTTTTAAATAATAATTGAGGAATAGTTAAACAGCAGCATATAAATTAGATGTTACTCCCTAACAGTTGATTGTTCTGATGTTAATCAAGATTATATCGTTTCCTATTCAAAAACATTCTTAGATAGCCTCATTTTTAAGATAAAGAGGGCTCACAAATTTGCTTTATTAGATTTTTAGTTTTCGGAGAGGATAAATTTGAACTGGACTCTCCAAAACAAAAACTACCATGATTTAAAATTCTTAGAATTTTATAAAAGATCAAATGCTAAATAAATAATCTAAATTAAGATATTTTCGTTTCAATTTCTAAAATATATTTTAATTTAACACTAAAATTAATTCTACATCAAGTTAATTCTCTGCTATTTTCATGACTTTTGTGATTCCTTAATTTATCTTTATATTTTTTATTTTTGAATGATTGGTAAAAATATTTTACTTAATCAATGTTAAAATTATATAAAATTTAAAGTATTTTTTGTTTTAAATTAGTGTCAAGAGGGCCAGGATTCAAAACCCTACCCCACAATATGAAAGAATGATGGAAGTTAGAATTAATGAATAATTCTAATTTAAAAATTATAAAGAAACGTGATAGTTAATTCTCTCCGGTAAAATATAAGTAATCCATGAACTTTGATGCTTTTGTTAATCATAGCAATTATGGCGTTGTATTATTGAAAAATTCATATCTTTTCTTGGTAATAAATCGCAATTTTCTCTGCTCAGTAATTTTTCATCTTTGATGCTGTTCTTCAAGTTCCATATTCTAAAAGGGTTGTTTTTTAAATCATTCTCTTATGTTAAGATGAAATTAACCTTCCATTTTTTCTCTAGATATGGAGTAATATATTCTTCAAGATTGTTTTAATGAATTGGCTTCTTGATCCAAATTTAACATCAAAGAACAGTCTTGTAGTATTTAAAAGTGCCTTATGTAATATTTTTAAGAAGCCCTGAAGACATATAATTTATCCAAGAAGCTATCACAGAAGTTTTCACTCAAAGTGACCCTGAATTTTATTCTTTTAGGTGTAAAATAAAGATCAGAATTATAATAAATTTGAGCCTTAAATTGATAGAACATTTGAATCACAATTTATTAATAACTTCTAGACAATATAAACGTTTAAAACAAGCAATTTTCCTCAATATAACTGTAATAAGGCACTGATAATTAATTTGGAGGATCTGGATTATTTTGCGAGTTAAAATTAAATGAAAATATAGTTGAAACAATCTTTTATCCTTTGATCAGTTTGAGGTTTTAATTTTATATGAGATCTTCAAACTCATACCTAACAAATTATACTTCAATAAATAACACCTATTCATAATCTCTTTAATTTAAAATAAAAGAATTTTTATAACTTAAAATAAAATTGTCTAAATCTTCATAAGTAATTAATAGATGTTAAAATTCTGAGGGGGAAATATTGTGATATCTTTTTTTTCTCCAGGAAATCTTTATATCTTTATTTTAATTAAATATCTAAAGATATTTTTAAATATTTTGGTTTTGATTCTACTTTCTTCTTTGGTGGGAATTCTGGATCTGGTACTGCTGGGAGTGTATATTCATTAGTTCAAAATTAATCCTTATATGACTACAACTCTACATTTTCTTGTAAGTTAAATCTATTACATTCAGACTCTCTTCGATATAATGAAACTAATCTTCATATTATAGAGGGTAACGCGAATGAAGGAGGTGGAATATATTGCTCTTAGTGCAACATAACGCTAATGAATACAACCATAAGAAACTTTATTTCCTCTAGATTATTTACAAATAAATTATTTACTAGAGGCGGATTCATTTTAAGATTAAATTTGTTTTAAATTTTAGTCAACGACGATACTATATTCTTGAATATGACTAATTGCAAGGTTAGCTACACAATCAAAACACCATAATATGATAAGAAAGTGAAAATAAGTTGTGTATAATTAATTTCTTTATTAATACTTATAATATAGTGAGTCAAACGTGAAATTACTCAAAAATAA
>JAJKFJ010016422.1:0-10099 GCA_027382625.1 Tetmemena sp. SeJ-2015 | reverse complement strand
TCGTTATGAGGCGTCTACTATCCACATTGCTTGGAGGTTACAGGATAGTGTATGATGAAGGCAACGATGATTCTAAACTGCCATTCCACATGCACCTTCTATAGATATTCGTCTACCTCATGGTTCCTGCAGTGGTAGTTGCATCAGCTCTAGGCCTCAAAGATGACAGAGACTCAGCTGTTTCAGTAGCAGCCAGAACAATTGTCATAGTAAATTTCGTCTTTCAAGTTGTGAGTTACAGATTGCAATATCTAATCAACAGTCAGAACAACGTGGCTAAAGTGTAATAAAACCTCTCAAGTAGAAATTGCTGCCTCAAACTCTAAAGCCGAGGATGTTGTGGCGACATTTCAAATAGAAGAACTCAAAACTACCTATTCATTTTTCCAGCTAGATCTTCAATCCTAGAGCTTGTTATTTGCGTACTACTCACTGGGCTATACGGTACTATCATAACATACTTCATTCACGATTAAACACTAAGCTAGTTGATAAAGGACCCCACAGAGGAGAAGAAAAACATGTACTTCATAATAACGGTGGTCACAATGTTTTTCAGTTCCTACCCACTCTTTTCTCATCCGATCCCTGAAAGTACTCCATACCTAACTAATGATAGATTCTCTATTTTCTCTCACCATTATCAGAGAGTATTCTATTCTGTACTGATATCTGGCTCAGTTTTCATTGCAGCCACTGCTTCAAGCGATTGGACTCTCTACTACAAGCTTCATGGATATTTTGAAGTTGCCTATTGGGCTAATCTTGGCTTCTTGATTATGCAGATGCTTGGTTTGCTAGGCAGTCCTTTGGTTACACTTATTTGGCTTTTCGAGCAAGTTGACTTTCACATTATTGGTTCTTCAACAAGAGCTAGTGATTTCAGAATTGTCTTGAGCTTAGCAACCAATGTGATATTTCTGGTATGTATGTACATAGTGAGTATCTACTAGAGCTATTAAAATGTGGTGGGGATGGGTGTCATACTTGCCTTTTTCTCGTCTCACAATGTATGGCTAGATCTTGGAGTCAAGAAGCCTTTTAAAATTGTGAACGAGAAATTTCAAATGCAGAGTGAATACACCAAAGTAGTTTTCTCTCAAATGAAAACTGGAGATATGACTCAGGTAGTTGTAGTTGATAAGAGGAAGAAATCATTCCTAAGATATTGCTTGAGGGTAGCAATCAAATCTTTAGTTCCTTATGCGGGAGTTATAGTTTTGAGTCAGATCGTTTTAAATGGGGATATAAAGTTCGATGATTAGGATAAAGCAAAATCCACAATTTAAGCCTTATTTGCAGTTGCTATTGCTTTATCTTTAATGAATTATATTTTAAACGCTTTAACGGCTTTGAATTTCGTGGCAGCTAGTCTTTAAAGGAATGCTATTTTTAGACTTATCCGTTGCTTAGGAATTTCAAGAGACTTTGAGTTTTTTAACTCAGGAATATAGTTCTGCATAATGATGATTCTAACATTTGCATATTCAGTACTAGCTATAATGGATATTCCCACTTTGAGAGCTGACACTATTGATATAGTGTTTATGTATCGAGCTTACAACCGACTCTTTCACGCTCCCTCAGCAGCTTCTTTAGAAACTCTAGGCCTGCTGATCTATTTAAATCCATTCTTATTATTTAGGGATAGAGAAGGATACAGGCTACACTGACCGTCCTTTCATGATTCTTTTCTTGATTTCTCTTTGCCTGCACAGATTGATGATTTTTGGGAACAAGTGCTTGTACGTTCTAATCTCAATAGTAACTGCTTTCAAGAACAAAAAGCAGAGGTTCAAGTCTCAACTCCTATGCTTCATACTCTAATTCTCAGTTTTCTCTCCCTTCTTCTTGATATCCATTCTTTACAGTACTATAGTTAACTCTGCTACTATTCCCTTTCTTGGTTTCGCCTTTTTCATAAGCGGTTATCCAAAGCCTCAAAGAGGCTGGTCCGAGATCACTCCTGTTCAAGCCAATCTCATATTCATCCATCCATTTTTGCTTTAACTTTAATCCTAATGATCAAAGAAGTGATGCTCATCTCTACCAAGCGATGTTGCCTTAGCTGAAGAAGCAGATCTAAAAGATGTTTAACTCTGATCCATTCCTCTTCAGAGTGGGCTCTTACTACTTAATTAAAAATGAGAAGATGATTGCTCTCATACAGATCTTAGAACGTGGAATTAACTACATAGTTTATTCTCTCAAGGGAACTGAATTGTAAGAGACCACAGTCTGCCACGCAGAGGAAAATGAGAATATCAATCAAATCAGTGAACAGATTTTTAAGAACAAGAAGATGAGCTGCAACTTAGCATTCTCTCTAAGCCCAGTGAGGTAGCTTTCTTTCTCTATCTATGACGACTAGAAAGTCTCACTCACTGGAATTATAGATAGTCCAGACTTTGCAAAACTGCTAAAGGAAGTGTTCATGCGCACACTTATCATCAAACTCAAGGATTTGATCAAGTCAAACTTGGGAATCAAGTTCTACAGAATCTTCAAGGGGGATCCCTCTCAAAAAGAGTTGGACTATTTGAAGTAGTTCTATGATAAGTATCTGCTCGATTTCTACGCTATAGACAACTTAAACTTTCAGATGAGCTCGGATTAAATTCCCAAGCAGTCTATAATTGAACCTAGCAAGCCCGCTCCAGTTAGGTCTGCAAGATCTGATATGCAAGGAATGAGAAATATCAATGGGCCAAATAACAATCAAGCCATGCCTCCTTAGAAGAGTTTTCTAGAGATGATGGACATGCAAAACCTAACTTTGATTTTAATTTTACCCTAGATAATCCTAGTAATATTCTAATGGGAGCGTTGCCTAACCGAATTAAGGAGGAGCCGTTAGAGGCGTAGTGAATTCAAATCCTGCAGGTCTTTAAACTATTTAAATAGCAATGAGCTATTTTCTTTTTTAAAAGAAATCTATTTGTAGTAAAGTGGAAGAAGCTAAGTCCCAATCTCTAGACGATGATTTGGATGGACTTCTCTCTCCAGATAAGATATCTTGCTGGCAACCAGCCCTCAAAAGAATCAAACACATATTATCATTATTCTGATACTTTATATTCTGGTAGGTCTTTAAAGTGTAAATCAGAGCAAAGTGAAATTAATTTAATATAACTATCTCTCTCCAGATAAGATGAAGAAGCGTAACTAGCTTCCTCCTCTTGCTTGGTAAAAATATTTTGGAGAATCAAACCTGAATGATCTTGATGACTTAGACGATTTCCTGGGAAATATAGGAGGACCCAAGAAGAAGACAGTTCCCTCTTCCTCAAACAATATCAACGACCCTTGGGGCAAGAATGCAAATCAACCAACTAGAGACGAGGACGAGCCCTGGAATCAACTTCAAATAAAGCAAACACAGCCAAACTCAAATAGTTCTTCTAACACCAACATGAACAAGTAGAGCACACTTTCACATCACAATAATGCATAAGCATAGAGTCAAGAATACAAGCAGTCTATATCTTAAGTTAATAATGGGCTCTACTCAGACTTTGAGAAGTTACTCTTCCAAAGCTTTTTGCTTTGCTTCAGAGACGAGCACTCCTCAGTGCCCTAGACCCTTCTTAATCTCTTTAACGGAGATTTCAAGAGAGACATGGAATCCGCAGCTTTCGTTCAATCAAGGGACAAGAACATCTTGCACATGAAATATGCTATATTGCAAGCAGCGAGGTTGGCTTTTCATTATTCGCTCGAGTCCTTCATAATGGGAGAATTCACTCTGCCCTCTAATGAAGAACTGGAGGTAAGACAGTTACGAGTTATAAAATTTTATAGAGAGAGATTAGGCAGTACGATAGAGAGTGGTTCTTTGCTTTAATTTTAATTTGCAGGGGAGGAATACCTGTGGAACGCAGCCATCGAGCAGAGTTTTCCTAACCTGGAGAGAATAATTTCAAAGAAAGGGCAGTACTTCGCCCACAGACTCAAGTTTGGAAAGACCGAAGAGACCACTTTTAATGTAATCACAATTGATGTTAGTCTTACTGATGATAGTTAATAAAATTCAAAAAATAATCATCCTTCATAAGATTAATGATATTTTTGATAGTTATATGTTATTAAAAAAAAGTTTATATAACAAGAATTTCATTACATTAAGTTGTATGAGTTCAGGAGTGAAGTCGTTAGAGGCATTTGGGGAAACATCAACATGGAGTTACTGTACTATACCAACGCAAACGATGAACGCTTTTCAATTCAGGCTGAGAAAGACGTCCTTAGAAATATACTTGTGCAGCTAGCTGAGATACCACTTGGCTATCCTGTATTTGCCTCAGGGGCTCAGGTTATATACTACTGATTACAATAAATCAATTGTAGATTATCAAATTAAGTCGCCTCATTTTCAACATAATATATCTCACTCACCATTACAGCAATTTTTTAAATGTTTGATTGCAAATAATTGAAAATCGAATCTTCTTATCACTTCTTCTAGGCTTGAGTCTTTTGGGATTTGGTGCTGCTAGATTTTTGAATCTTTTGCTTGAGTTCGACCATTCTCTCTTCATCTAGAGCTTTGTAGCCTCTGTACTGATACCACATGTAGATAAATACTATCATCATCATCATCATCATCAAAGCCCAATTACAATAATACGATATTTAAGTTTACCAAGGAAGACTCCGTTAGCAATTCCATAGTAGAGAGGAGCCTTGGGATGAGTGCGCTCAATCACATGCCAGTGGAAGGGCATTTTCTGCTCGGCGTGAATATGCTTAGAGATATCTGAGAACTCGATCTGCCCATCGTCTCTGAAGAAAGCTTCCGGCCCCAGTAGCACGAACTGAAGTGTGAATAACACTAAAGCAAGTCCGACATAGTAAACTTAGAATCCCCAAGTGTGCCACATGCCGCCGATTACGTTAAGGTCTCTGCAAATCAAGTCTTCAAATTGCCAGCCCCACAGACCCAAGTTGCTCTCTAGCACATATCCAATCAAGAAGAAGAGGATCTTCCCATGATACTGGATCTCTACGATGTTCATAATGTTGATAAAGCTGTCTGTAAAGAGGAGGAAAAACTCCACATTCATGTAAGACCAGGCCACGTTGTGCTTTTTGAACCAAGTCTTTGGGATTATCAAGTTCATGATCACTGAGAACACTGCGCAGCTGATAGTCATCTCGATGAACATAGGCCAGTTCTGTGCTCCTCCATAGAAGATATAAGGGTAAATGAGTGGCCTGATTATACCCCTGCCTAAGTCAAAGAACAGGTTACGTGCCAATGATCTATTGTGGAACATGGCTATATTTGCCATAGGTTTGATGATGTTGCAGAGATGGCCACACCAACGAGTGTCATACAAGTTGTGCACATCAGCCAGCCAGTAGCTGTTTCTGAACACCGCAACTGCAGTTAGTACAAAGAGCAGTGTGAACTCGCTTCTGTAGCGACCACTAGCTATATCTGTCATTTTTATTTCTAAAGCTAATTTAAAATCAAAATCTTTCTTTAAATGTTAAGCAGAGTACATCCACTGACTAACCTCATCAAAAATCGATCAATGATGAATTCAATTTGTTGGTGAGATATCGAATTATAAATTTCAAAATTAAAACATTGAATGGAGTTTAGCGAACAACAAATCCTTCAAAGGAACTCTTTCATGGAGGATTCTTTTGAGAAGTTTCAAAGCCAACATCATCACCACCCCTTTCAAGGAGCTTTAATATTGCCTTTCCCTTTTTAAAGATCTGGGTAGCACTCGATAAGTTAGAGTCCTGACTAATACATAAGCAACGACACTCTCTCCAATCAGCAAATGACTCCCTAATACCAGGCTTACATGGTTTCTTCTAACCCCCAAGGCCAATAACTGCAGCAGCTTGGCTCCCTACAGAAGAATATCTAAGTGTATGAGTACGATGACATTCACTAGGAGCTGAGGCATCTACAACTTATGAGCATGGGCTCCAACCCCAATTCGCAGCCAAACTCAACCCTCTTAAGTCAGAACAGAGCACCTACCACTTAGTTTTAGAACGTCGTAGCACTTGACAGATCAGGACCCTACTCCCAGTAGCCTTTAGATCTAGAAGGTACACAGCTTCTTATGAAAGAGAAGGAGCTGAGGGATTTGAACGAGCAAAGGATAAAGACCCTAGAGAAGATAATTAAGGAGAAGGTGCAAGTAATTTAAAACCTGGAGGGTTAACTGGATGTTCAGTTCAAGTAGTGTGGTAATCTTGAGAAACTAGTGGAGGAGAGGGAGATGGTTCTCTCTGACTATGAAAGCAAGTTTGACCGAGTTAAGGTTATAATCCAGGACAAGGATGTCGAGATCTCTAACCTCAAAGCGTAGCTTAATAACTTCTATGAGTCCTAAATTAAGTGTAATGATCATTAGTTTTGAGAAGTGTTCTTTGATTGTTTATGTGGGAGAGAAAGAGACAGTGAGAAAGTTTAATGAGAGGATTGAGGGTTTGCAAGTGCAGCTGAGAAATGCAGAGGCCACTTACTAAGATAGACTGGAGGAGGTGAGTAGGGCTAAAGACGAGCAGTTCGAGAAGGAACATAGGCTGCTCAAGTAAAAGCTGAAGGAGAAAGAGAAGAGGATAGAGTCGACTAAGATAAACGCAGAGGAGAGACTTAACATTGCTTTAGAGACTAGAGACAAGGAGATCAAGTTACTACAAGAGTAACTTACTCAGACCTACCACCAATAGCAGCAAGAGATCGATAAACTCAATCAGTAAATTCACTTCCTCAATCAAGAATTGACTGGAAGAGATAATCAAGTTGACTCTCTATAAAGGGACAACTATAGCACGCACAGCAATTTGACACAGCACATCGATAAGCTTAAGGAATTGCTTGCTCAAAAGACTGAGCTCATAAATAACCTAGAGGAGAGCAACAGGTAATACTTGGATTAAAGTAACCAGCTCAAGAACCAGACTTCGCAATTGGAACTTAAGATAGCAGGGCTGATGCAGCAGGCTTAGTTTGACAGAGAGCAGCTGATTCATGAGAGCAACATGGAGAGGCAGAACCAGTAGCAGTAGTTCAATCACAAGGAGCAGGACTTGCTGAGGAGTATAAGGGAGTTAGAAAGGGAAAAGAAGAAGATGGTGCGGGAGTTTGAGCAGTTAAAGCAGTTGTTGACTGACAAGGAGCGAGGAGTAAAGAGTGAGATAGAGAAAGTCTGGAATGACTGGGAGGACAGATGCAACCAACTGGAGGGAGACAAGAGACAGCTAGAATATAGAGTAGACGACCAGGAGCTTAAGTTGAAGGAGCTGAGTAACACTCTCCAGCAGATAAAGAGAGAGAACAAGCAGCTGAAGTAAGGTATAGAGGAGAGGGAGAACGAGATCAGAATCATCACTAGCAAGTACGAGCAAGAGCTGAATATGAAGGACTCGACAGCGGAAGAGACCGAGAAGAAGCACAAGAAGAACCAGGAGTACTTGGAGTATGAGATCCAGCACCTCAAGAAGGAGTTGGAGAAGCAGTACAAGAAAGAGTATTTCGACCGACAACATGGCTTAGCCACTCAAGCCAATAACGCAAGAGCCCTATCTCCTAAATCCTACAAAGAGCAGCTGTAACCAATAAGTGTCGCAGACATCAAGAATGACAACACCTCCAATAACAAATCTGGAGATCCCAGCTTTAGATTCGCTCTCAACGCTATCATACTATGTAATTTGCTTTTTATCAGCACCAACAGACAGCAGAACCAATTTCAATAGAATCCTCAAAGCAATTCAAACGGCTTCTAAACTTTGAAACAGAATAGTTTGAACGATAGTTTAGACAACATGAGAAGAGAGTTCTTCACTTAGTTCAATAATCTATTGGGAGAGAGTGTGGGCTTTGCAGGCTCTGGGGAGAAATTCCAACAGCAGCTCATGATGTCTCCTCTGGGCAAGCTTTCCAACCAGAGAGGAACCCAAGGCGCTCAACAACTTCTGAACATGCAGGGAAGCAAGGTTTATTAGGAGGGGAATATCTTAGCAGCAAGTCTGATTCAAGTAAAGGAGAAGGACTTAGTGATCAAGGAACTATAGCTGGAGAATGAAGAACTCAAAGGCATAGTGGAGCAGATGAAAAACGACATGGAGATGGTGGTCATGGAGATCAAGCAGGGCAGGATCAATGCAGCCAACCAACAGCAGCTGCAGCCTAATGGAGAGGGAGCAGGAGTTGCTCAAATACTGATTCAGCAGCAGATTATTCAGAAGGAGAGGAAGATATTTGACCTGGAACGAAGGCTCAGACACAAGGAGGAGGAGATTGACAAGTTTAGATTACATAATTGCAATAGTAGTTTGATTACCTTAACTTTAAATTTGAAGTTGAAGTCTGAGCGAGACAGACTACTGCAGATAAGTAACGAGCTGAGAGCAGAGTTGAATAACGCCCAAAGACTGCTCCAAGAGAGGGAACAGACCAGCAATCAAGACATTTCAGAGGAGTATCTCACCAACAACGCCTATCAAGAGGAGTAGGTGTACACTAATAGAACTGGAGTGACGCTACCCTAAAGAAGCGCCTCTGCCAATTTCATGGAGCAGTTTGGACCCCACTCTTCCTCAAGAGATAAGGATGGTGGCAGATAAACTGCAGACTTCCTAAGAGGAGGAGGCTCTTTGGAGGGAGAGGACCCGAACTATGAGAATCAGATGTGGAGGGAGCACTCCAATAAGATTAATAGACTGGATAAGTATGTGGACTCACTCGCCTAGCAAATTATTTACATTTTTGAATGAGGTCTTGGCTTCAGCAAGGCACTAACCCAAGCACTCAAAGAGGGAAGAGCCCCATCAACATAGGAGAAGAAAGGAGAATTGGAGGGGGAGGCATCGTCTCAACTAATCAGCCAGTACTATCTGTGCTCTCTAACGACCGCAAGAGTCTCTCACCTAACTCTCGTATGAGGAAATAAGGTGAGGATTTCCTTCAAAAGATAGAAGATCTGCATATATATGTTTGCTGATTAGCATCTGTTCATAGATTAATTTACTCTTAGTATCTCTGTTAAAATAAAATACTAAGTATCTTTAAAGACAAATAAAAAATGGACTCAGTTTCTACCACAGAGGTTGCAGAGAATCAATAATACATATTTTTGTAGTTTATATTCGCATTTTTGAATGTGTTCCTGCACGTGAAGAGAATCGAAACTCAAGCGAGTGACAACGCGCACACAGTCTACATCTACACAGTAAGCAAGAATGATGATTAAAACGATGTGCTAGGTTGAGGTAAAAGAAGTGGTGCAGGTGGATATCACACTGGATTTTAGTGAAGGCTTCCACATCCAAGTTGAGAACTCAAATGACATGACCTGCTCAGCTACTATCAAACCTATGAGCCAGGAAACTGTTGCAGTATACATAACAACAAAAATAGAGAGTTTTAAAATAAATTGGGAGATTAAAATTATTATATAGAAAGATAAGCTACAAAAAACATAGCGATTAATTTAATTTTGTAATAGTGAGAGCATATGAGGACAGCTGGGCAAACCCCTGCAGAGTAGTGTATGAAATTACCTCTTATAATATTACTTAGTTTACAAAAGTCTTCTCCCGCATAGGAGGAATAGAAAGGACTGATAAAGCAATCCTAGGTTCAGCTTGAGAGAGACATCCTCTCGGCTGCAAACTACTGGCAAAACTTCCCTCTTGACAATGCTAACTTTGAGCAGATTCAGGCAAAGCAAGAAGAGTTAGGGGCTGACTCTAACTATATAGATATCCAATTTCCACCAAGCGATCAGTCTATCACTGGATACTTATATTTAAAGATAGGGGAATAGACAGGCATTTGATAGAGTCATTCACTGGAGAAGACCCAAGGACTTCATCAAGGAGGAGGTAGTCGTTTACTCCACACTCTCTTTCAAAGATATCAATCAATAAAAATAATATATGCTATTGAGGATATCAAGGCAGGGCAACTCTAGTCTAAATGGCTTCAGCATGCACTATGTATCTTGAGTGAGAGACCCGCTCTTCTAGAGAGGATATTCAGCAGAAAGCATTTCAGCCCTTCAGGACTCTACGAAGTGAAGCTCTGCTTAAACGGCCAGTGGAAGTCAATTTTCGTGGATGACTA
>JAJKFJ010016408.1:0-10102 GCA_027382625.1 Tetmemena sp. SeJ-2015 | reverse complement strand
GCGTTAATTACTATTTTAATTCGATAAGATGACCATTAACTCCATATTAAATCTATGACTCAATTATCTCTTTCTATCCCCTACACAACTACAATAATTATAAAGAGTGAACTAATAATCGCTGACTTCCTTGCTATATAAGGAAATGCCTTAAAGCAATTTAAATATACTTGCGAACTTTCCTAATAAGCAAAGTGCAAATTATGGATAGCCTTAATTATCAATTTATCAGTCGCATTTCCTAGTTTACTAATTAACCATTGGTCTACTTTTATTTTGACTTATCTCCCTACTCCCTCAAAGATAGATAATGAAGATGAGATTTTGATTGTTTCTGTGAATCTTGAAAGTGTGAATTGCGAAAGTGGGTTTAAGCAAATATAATTAAAGTAGGAGCAATATAGCATCGATTTGCTAATGAAGTAATTTATTTCTCAACTCATCAGCAGCCCCTCGCAGGCTTTCCAACTCATCTCTTCTCCTCAAACTTCCAAAAACTAGAGTAGGAGACAATTCAAATTGGCAAATAGAAATTTAAATTTATAATTTCATTATTTATAATCAGCTGTAAGGACTACATTCTATATACTATTGTAAAAATGATTTGATAGTAAAAGGAGGAAACAAGGAGGCAAGAAGTGACTGTTGAAAACGAAACAAGGTGCAAAAGCCTATAGAGCTAGGAGGAAGCCACTATATTTTATCAGAAATATGGACTGAAAGATAAAACTAGCTCCTCAATAAAAGAATCTGCTACAAAAAGACAATCAGAGAGCAATAATCATTTTGAAAATGTGGTAACTCCTTTTGATTTACAAAGTGAGTTTTATTTAATTTTGATGTGCTGAAGCAACAAAAGGAAGATGAGAGATTATAACTGGTCTTATAAACATATATGATTAATATTTATTTGCAAATTTAAATGGTCTTGAATGAAAACTAGTTGCTAAAGCAGCAGCTCTCCTTGATAATTATAAAATACTAAATTTATAAATAAATTTTCTGTTGATGGCACAGGCTTTGGAGCATTAACGAAATTAAGCATTAGGTACTCAGCTGGCATCTCTTTCAAGCAATAGTGAAATCACTAGAGCTATGAATATCGATCTAAGTCAGAGCATTTGTGAAACTGAAAACCACACCCCCTTTAAAGGAGAGATGGTAGAGGTGAAATCTCTGCTCATCCCCAGCAATCAAAAGTTTAACAGCAAAATTAACAGCAACTTAAACTCAAATTAAAAGCAGAAGTTTATTTCCAGATAAAGTCAAGGTGATTACCAAAGATCAGCTTTGCATTCACACCAAATATTGTAGGACTCCTTATTTCAGAAAGAAGAAACGACCATGCAATAAGATATCACCAATGCTTTTATTTATTGTCTATAGCTATAGCTCATTTTATTTAGGCTTTTGGAAGTCATTAGCTCAGAAACTCTTTAATCCAACTCAGAGGCTATGATAAATAAAGTTAGCCCCTCTAAAAGATTCTACACCAGTGCTAGCAAACAGTCTACAAATACAAACATTAATGCAGCTATCATTTTAATGTCTCCTCTCATTAGTCCTCAAGCATGTTCTCAGATTAAAATTAGGTTCCACTTGCCATTCAGAACAAAGAGAATAAGCAAGATTTTGAATTAGGAAATCAAGACTTGCAGTCATCGTAAAGAGATGATGACATATCTGTCTCAAGTGATAACCGCAAATTTAAGATCAAATTCTCCTCTGTCAAGAGGAATATTGCTTCTTACTTCAAATAAATTTATCTTTATTAGATTGCAGATTAGTCTAGAAATTCCTTGAGTAAGTAAGCAATGAGAACGAGCCTGAATCAGCACAAAAGATAGCAATCATCTAAGCTTTTGAATCCAACTAATTAGCTCCTCAAACAAAACAGAATAAAATCCTCTCACTCAAGAGCAGCTTCAAATCGCCAGCTATATAGTAATAGACTCTAGTCTTCGTAATAGGCAAGTCAGGGTGAGATAGTGTCTCAAAGTCAGCCTTCAAGAACTCAGCTGAGATAGTTCAGCTAGTTCTAAGATGGAGAGTTTGCTGAGCAAGAACTAGACGATGAGCTTGTGAGTAGCTTGAACAAGCAGTGCGAGTTTTAATACACCTAGGGATTTCTTTTCAGCATGGCTCAGTCCCCTAAGGTAACTCTGCCGAATTAAATTCCTAACCGAGAAGTTGATAATAGAGAGGATAGAAATAGAGACATGCCTCTTAAGCTTCTTCGCAATCCAAGTGTACTTAAAAACTATGAGGACTTTATAAGAATTAGGTAGAATCTAGACTCTGCTAACACTACATACTCAAGAATTAATGGAGATGTCTCTCCAATCAAGGTTTCAAAGGCACTTGACTAGCATGTTTTTGAATATGGAGATAACCTTCATGCAATCAAAGCAGGTGCAAGTAGGAACCAAGAATTCGATTTCTTATTAAAATTACTATATCCCATTTGATTTGAGCTGCTCATTCAAATCATCATCTGATTCTATAATTTCAAGGGATGAACCCACATGCCTAACTGGGACTAATCAATTAACAGTAGGGCTGAATATCAAGAACAAGAATCTCGTAAAACTAGATGAGAGTTCTAAGCTGAAATCTCCATTCCAAAAGTTTCTCTAGAAATCGGAAATTCTCTAGAATATAAACCATCAACATCTTGATTAGGAATCTCGAATAAAACCATTTCTACAACATCACGATCATAGAGTTAATGACTATAATGAGGATCCTGAATAGATTAAAGGCTTTAGAGGGAATTTCGAGTATCCATAAAACTAGATAAATCAAAACACTACTTAAAACTTTGCACTCTCTCAGCTCTCCTTCACTTAAGACACCTCCTAAATAAATTTCCAAGAACTCTAAAATGTAACCAACGCTTCTCCCATTAGATATAAGCTGAATGAAGAAAAGGTAGAGCTCAATGAAGACTTAAGTTCTGAGATAAGTTATGAAGATGCTGAGGATGTGAGGAATGACGATCACACGGAGGAGAGAGATCAGGAACAAATGAATGCAAAGAGGATGGTTTCTCCTTCAAGAGAGAGAAATTTCTTAACTGAGAAAGCCAATATATTCTCTGCAAATAAGAACCAGAGACTTTCGTCCTTCGTAATCCAAGATATCAAATAGGATAAGCTTAGCAATCAATCCAACAATTCAAGTATATTATCTCAAGTTGAAGAAGAAGATCAAAGATTAAAGGCTTAAAATATTAAAACTTTTAGCCCAGTTGCCTATCTCTCAGCGCAGAAATAAATTTAAAAAGAGAAGAAGTAGAAAGTAGTATCGCGCCAAGGAGTCTCTGATTCGAAATTGTCTCACTTTAGAACTGAGGCAAAGTAAGAGGCTAATAATTTTCACGCGAGGGTTGATAGCCTCTCTTATATCATAACACCTCGTGAGGAGAGAAATAAGTATCTTGAAATAAATGAATCTATCAAGTCACTCAAAAATCTATCTCCAAGTCAAAGAAATCACGCCATCAAATCTCTCAAGTCTAGGCTATGCCAGCACGCTTCTACACAATCTCCACTCTCTGGATCTTTTTACAGCCCTACGAAGAGCAACATATGGGAAGAGGAGAGATAAAAAAGCAATTAGAATTATGAGGTAAGCGTCAAAGAGATGGTAGAGACTGAGGTAATTAACGAAATGAATGGACCTAGGAAGAATAACTGGATGATTGATCAAGAAGAGAAAATCAAGAACTTGATTTAATTGAATCAGCAGTTGATCAGTAACAAACTTAGCTTTAAACTAACTTTGAGATAATTTTTATTCTTTCAGCTTGTTTGGAAGATCTTTTGAAAGAGAAATCTTAGCTGAGAATGGTAAAATTCCTTCTCAGAAGCTGAAAGACACTTAGAGATTAGGGCAGATCGATCCCTTTAAAAATGAGGAAAATCTGATGGATGTATCCTGCAAATCCTCTTTCTTACCTAATCAAGCCGAAAATTAAGCGTCGCTTACCATTAATCAGTATTACTCAGCTCGCTAGTCACCTGATATAAGCAAAGTTGAAGTTAACAAGCTTATACAAATAGATAGATCTTAGAGAAGCCCCATAGTGTTGCATCAAACACGAATAGAGTCTGCTGAGTCTCAAAGCGCCTTAATGGAGTAATACCAGACTGCAAACGGAATTGAGAATCATCAAGTTGATATTCACTCACAAAGGAACAAAGAAGAGGAAACTATCTAACTGGAATATGAGATGAACTAGCACCAGAACTCTAATTTTTAATTCATAACTTTTCTTTCCTTAATTTGTGTGATAGCTTGATCCAGCCTTCATAGCATTTGTAAGCTCTAAATCAGAGCACCCTCAGTCAATCCTCACTCCAAGCCTCTAAGCTAAACAACTCCTAGTCTCATTTAAGGTAGTCTTTTAACTAGAACAACAGACTTGCCAAGCTGGCTGAAGGACTAAAGGCACAGTAAATAACTCAGCTAATTCAAAACAGCAATAGAGAGAAGTCAACTGAGAGAGAAGGTTCCCAAGAGAGGAGCCACTGGAAGAGCATAGTCCAAGAAATTCAAAACTTTGAAAACCTAAGGCCGCACATAGAGGTCAGTCCCTGCAAAAGCATGATCTCCAAATAACAGAAAGACTTTGAAGCGTCTTAAGAGTATAAGAATGATCATGAATAAGAGGATGAGGAGAATCAACTTGAACTTGAGAATTCAAGAGAAACTTAGGAACGAGAAATTGTAACTACTCCTTCTCCAAGAACTAAGATGGCAGCAGAAGGCAGAGTGGATTCTAATTATAAGTATAGATAGGAACCCATAATTAACGAAGAGATGATTCAATTAAGCCCTTAAGTCTTTTTATTTTATAAATTGTAGTTAGTATAATTATAAGAGCTATGTTTTCTTTGGATTAAGTAAGTTGCAATTCAAGACAAATCACCAAAGTGACTTCTCTTTTCTTAAGTAACTAATAGTACTATTTAAATAAGCGGAGATTAGTTATTCTAAATGGTAATCCGTTTCGCTGTAATTGTTTTATCCTTTTGTTTGTAAAAAATATTAGGGTTTAAAATAGGAAGTTGAATAGATCTTGAAAATAAAGAGGTAGAATATTCAAGAGGATCTTTTCCTGGAGGGTTATGGAGAAGACAATGAATACAATTAAATGACTTTCAGACCTCACTCAACCTAGAAGGTCAACACTGATAATTCTAGAAATGTAAAATTTATAATCAATAAAATACATTTTAAAGAGAAAGAATGAATGAGACCTGAGGTTTATTTCCTTTATTTAAATTCTAATTTAGGAATATAGTTACTACTCACGCCATGAAAATGATCATCCATTAAGGCATTTAATTCTCTTTGGTCTTTTAGATAAATTATGATTTAAAGGTATTAATGCTTTAGATAATTTAAAAGACTTATTTTGAAATAAAAGTCATATAAAGAATAAGACTTATTTTTATTACATTTTAGGAGCATATATTTCTCAATTTTATTAATGTGTAGCTTGCAATTTAAGAGACTCTTTAAGAATTGAAGAGCATCCAGTCTTCTCCAGAGCACGTAGTCTCAGTACTAAACACAGCCTAGGACTCTACCTTTAATCCTGAGTCTTTTCATTAGGAACCCTTCCAATCAAGTGGCATAGTTATTTATCAAACCACCCCTAAGAGAAAGAACTCCCAAACTTCAGCTTAAAAGTCAACTCATCACTAAAATCAGACTCCTTGCCAGTTGAGATAGAGCTTCAATGATTACACACATGTTAAGTTAGAATTATACTTCCTTCCCTCTTCACATTTTAATAAAGAATATGAGATGAAATAAAAGACTGCAGATGAGTAGAAGCGATTCTAAGTAGGCTTTGAAAACCTTACAGCATCTGAGTAAAGAAGGAGAGCGCAAACTCATCAAGCCAATCCATACTTAAATTAGAACGAGTAGCTTTAAATTAGCAATTCAAAAGCCAGGGATGTAAACGATCTAGTTTAAGAGAAGCTTTATCAAGCCATTTTAGAGGACAATAGAAACAAGAGAATCAGCAGCTAGCAGAAATTGAGAAAGAACAATTCCAGCATCAAGGAGCAGCCATCAGAGGAGGATTAGGAGAGTAGAATAATATTTTTAGAGTGCTTTGGAACACAAGTACTCATCTCTCATACAGAAGAGTCAGAGTCAAGTCTCTCAGGCATCTTCAGTATCGATGCGTAACATCATAATGAAGGAGAGCGAGATGTTTTACACAAAGCCTCAGAGTGCAGAGCTAACTGATAACAACTAAACTCCAAGCCAAAACCAATCCGACTCCTAGTAGAACTAACGCACAATCGATTTCTACAACGATGATGACAGAGATATTGAAATGCCTCAACATATAGTCCCTTCTCCTTCTGCCAAGCCAGAATCATCTTGGAAATACAAGAGAGTTAAAGTCAAGACTTAACCTATCCCTCAGAAGATTGAAAAGTTCCAGAATCTCAGGAATAGCATGGCTAAATTAGAGCAGCAATTACAAGAGAGTAAGAATTAGGCTCAGAGTAGAGAATAGCACATACTCTTTACGGAGACCTCTCCATCGAAAAACTCCATGAACTCAGCCTTCTCTCCAGTGGCTATAATTTCAACTCACGATCAAAAGCCAAAGCATTCCTACGAGAGAGTGTAGAAAAGGCATATGCAATAAGAGAAGTTTACAGAGATCACCACTGCTAATTCAAACAGCTCAGAGCATCTAAGAACTCTCTTCAGCTAGGCTTAGTCTGAATAGTAGACTTAGCTGCTGAACATAATGACAGCCTCAACTGATTCCAGAATTCACTTTGCAGACTAAAGCAGAAGAGAGGACTTGAATTCAGCTAGTCACAAGTAGAGCTTTACTTCTAAGTAGATTAAGCAAGCCCTAGTTAGGACTCCAAGCAAGATTTAAAGCAAGCTGCATACAGACCGATAATCCTCATCGAAAAAGGTTGGAAGCGATCTAAAAACATAGCACCCTAAACACAAGTTCAGACCAGGAAAAGCTACTAATGAAGATAAAGATGAGAAGCAGGTTGCTGTTGTTGTTAATATTGAGAAAGTCGATTTGAGAAAGCCAAGCTAAATTAAAAATGTGATAAAGCATAAGCTGAACTCGTTTAGAGAGAAGTCAAAAGAAGTTAAAATGGTTAGTTGTAAGCCAGAGGAGAATCAATAAGATATGTCTAGCTAAAGAGATAAGTCCAAAGCAGCAATCAATTCAGCAAGAAGTATTACAAATGTAGAAGTGACTATTTTAATCAAAGTTTAAGTATCATTAGAGGAGTATGTGAATCAATACAAGAGACAAAGAGGAATAGTCAGGAAACTTCTTAAGACTAGCAGTAAGAGATCGAAAGCAAAAACATAGTTCAAAGAAATCTCAAGAAGAGGTTGCCTTAAAAATTCTGTTTTCTTTTTTTCTTTCCTCAATTTTACCAAAGCAGAAGCATTATCTTCAAAGTTAATAGAATCACCAGTTACTCATTGCTGAGTAGTTCAAGCCAGTCCTCTCTCACAAGAATCTTCCTCAAGATCAGAACTAGCATAATAACCCATTTTATGCCGGCAACTATAGAAACAATCAAGTGCCTCTGATCCACCAGTACTCATAGAACAGTTTGCTGCAACCTCATACTGAGGAGTCTTTTAAAATCACCCTGTTCAAGACTGAGCTGCTTGAAACTTCTAACAACCCTTCCAACCACTCCTCTGACTGCAACTTAAGCCAATTCTAGTCCGTACTCCCCGCATAACCTCATCCTTACCCAGAGATCAATAACTCCTACTTCAAATAGGATAATAGCAGCCAGAAGAAGGGCCCTAAGAAGCTTAGCAATGATTCTTTCAATTTTCAATTCAACCCATAATTTGAAAGATCGAAACAGTCGAACAACTAACAGAACAGCAGCTTTGGAAAGTACTTGCAATGCAACTAAAACAGTGATAGCCGAAGGGTGTCAGGCCAATCGAATGTCAGCAACTAGCTATCTCTCAATAAGTCTGTTGACTATGATGTTTAACTTATAATAGTCAATATTTAATTGACAACAAATAGCCATTGTTACGAGTTGACACAGCCCACATTGCACGCTAATATGAGACAACAAGGCAGCATCAAACCCCAAAGCAGCCAAGCAAGTAGGCTTACTCCTCATCCTCTATCACTCTCCTAAATACAAGTTCAATATCTTCTTCTTAGCCCAAGAGCAATAAGGAGTCAGTTGTAAAGGAGAAAAGCAGCCTCGTAAGTGTTAGGTCAAATAACGAACTGAGACAATTAAGGCAAAGCTACAGAGCAAAGTAGCTCCAAGGCGTTGAAAGCGAGGCATAAGTTAATAGCTTTTAAAAGTAGAGGGGCAGTTGTAATCCCAGCTTGAATAGCAGTCAGGTACTGAAAGACAAGTTTATTGAAACACCAAAGTAGGAATTATATAGATTGTCGTTTTCTTTTTTGGAAAACGTAGCAAAAGAAACAACCACATCGTCATATGTGTAAAGGGAGTATTTCAATATGAATAGCAATCAAGTTAATTAAAAGAGCTTGAGACAATCACTTTAAACAAGAGTGCTTTAATGAGCTTAATCTTTAAGAATATATAGCTACTTTTTGGAATAAGCTAATAATGAAGACTGATAATCATACTCACTTATAAACCTATCTTCCTACCAATGTTTGTTTATATTTATGACAAGTATTCACCCTACAATAAATATGTCATGCATTCCCTGTGGCTGCTAATTTATGAAAAGAGGTTTGTTGAGTTGAAATTGAAATAATCAAATTAAAATTTAGAATTGAAATAATGGAACTAAAAATTGAGGAGCTGGTGGGCCACAATTTCTACAAGAAGAAGGGCCACAACGAGAAGGACCGAGAGACACTATTCAACATAGAAGACTGCGGAATCGAGGAAATTAAGAACGCCTCTTTCCTTGGGCTGCTATTCTCCGCACATTGGTGCCCGCCCTGCCAAAGTTTTCTCTCCATCCTCAAGGAGTTCTACTCTGAGGTCAATATCGATAAGAAAAAATGTGAGATCCAATAATATAATAAGAGACTACATATGTTCATAATGAAATTATAATGATGATATGATGAAGATGTAGAATATTCTATAGAGTGAGATCCTCTTTGTTTCAACTGACAAGAGTGAAGCTGACTATCGCGAACACTACGCGCACATGCCCTGGCTGGCTCTCCCCTACTAAGATGAGAGGATACAGAAGCTGCTCCAGAAGTATAAAGTGATCGGCGTGCCTGTACTCATCATAGTAGACAGTCAAAGTGGTTTCCTGGTAACAACACACATAAATACTCTACACACTCGCCTTTTAATTGATTGTGTAACGGTGCGAGGCAGGAAAGACATTCACGAGCAAGGGACTAACTGTGTGAATGACTGGGCAAAGCTCCTTTAGCTAAACAGGGAAAGAGAAGTTAATCGCTTGGAGGAAGAGGCTATGGCAGAGATAGCAAGGCAAAAACTATAGTAATAACATCTGCTCGACTAAGCTAACCCAGTCATTGGTGTCAATCTGAATGTGTGAGGTCAGCTCCACTCAAAAGATATAACTTGAAACAGCCAATTAGGCAGAGGGAAGAAACCATAGCGCGGCTTCTACTTTTCAAGCCTTTAACACAGCTTGAGAAGTGGAACCCCTTTCGCCTAAGAAGCTGGTTATGTAAAGTATATATAGGACTGTTTATAAGTGGCTAGCTTGAAGTGTGATTATCATTGGTGAAAGTAGCATCGCAGAAGAGTAAATGTTGTTAAGGCTCTATTTTATTTAAGTTCACTCTCCCTCTATAAATTTCAGCATAAAATAGAATACTACTCTTCAGCATATGTGGATCATTCATTAAGCATACAGAGATGAGATAGCATATTTAAATAATTAAGAACTAAATAGTCCTTGTAAAGCAACCAACTCATCAGACACTAACCGTTCGAGAAGTGACTCTGTCCTGGTCTTACAGAGTGCAACCTCCTGATAGCTCGTGTCCAACAGAGTATGCAATAGATGCTGCTCACTGGAGCTGTCTCTGGACGTCGGTGATGGTGGGGACGAGGTTGATGGCGCCTCC
>JAJKFJ010016399.1:0-10109 GCA_027382625.1 Tetmemena sp. SeJ-2015 | reverse complement strand
GTCTTGATGCTTAGCTACCATTAAAGCAAAAACTTTGAAACTCTGAACAACTCACATAGGGCGAAGTTTACAATGATTGAATTGTGAAATTTTCTATAATCAATTCTCTGTCATCTTCATCTTAATCTTCATCTCTTTATCTTAAAGGCCTGAGCTCACTCATATTTTCTTATTCACCATACTAGCCATCTTTTTCAATATCAAACATTTAATCTTGCTTTGGAAAGCTACCATTAATGTTGAACTTATCTTCGTAAAAGTTTTCATCTTCTTAATGAATAGCATTACCTTTCCTCTCTTTGTTCTTTGATTCACCTTAGGATTGTATATTTTGATTCTCTTATATATGCTAAGGAGTAATTAAAGCCTGCTAAGAGTTTTCGATTTACTCACTGGTCTCATTATGAAGAATTCTATCAGCTTCGCTATAAGATAATTTTAAATGCAAATAAGAACTTACTTACTTCTCGTTTTGAGAATCATTAAGATTTTCATCTAAGCTTTTTTCCAGCAATTGAAAGAGTTGATTATCAGCTTCTTCTTCATCTAAAATCTCATCTCTATATCTTTCTTAGGTATCCGATAGAATGATTTTATTCAGCTAATCTTCAGTAAGTGATTAAGATCTACTATTCTCGATCATATTTTAAGATTAATTTTTGACGTCATTACTTTCTAACAATTCTTAAGGTCTTTGCTTAATTTTCTGTTTAGGTGCTAGTGGTCGATTTGAAAGGCTAGAATTTTTTAATTAATTTTGGGACTTAGAATCTTGAAGAGATATTTTCTTAACTTGCTTTGAGTTATTTTATCTGTTCACATCAAGACCTAATTAAGAAAAGGATTGAAAGCTGTCTTAAAAATTATCATTTTTAACTCTCTGAATGCTAAAAACTGTTTTATTCTTACTTCCTTCTTTAAAAGAAATGATCGATGGTTTTTCATTCAACAAAGGCTAAATTATTGCTGCTTACGATGTACAAGCGGTAGTTTACCAATAGGATTTTGATTGACTCTCTATGTCAAATTTACTCTCAGCAATAGATTTTTCTGCAGCAAGATTCTCATTCAAATTTTATTAAATTTGGGCTTCCTATTATCTCTTGTTAAATTTTGCTTTGTCCATTTGACTTAATATCTGCTTCTTAAATAGAATTTTAGATGGAGCTCTTTATTAGATCTACTAGCTCTAAATAACTGCTTTTTGTTTCATAATTTTAGGCTATTTCATTTCATCATCCTTATTCGCTTCCTGACTATTTCTTTAGCGCTCCTCTTACTTCTGCTATATCACCTTTTTAAATCAACTTATTAAATCCTCTTTTTCAATCACTTATTCTTTGAATGATTCTTGCAACTTCATATCTTTACTGCTCATCATCTACTCTTAGTTTTAAGCTCTATTTTCTTAGTTATGATGATTTTACTAGTTATCTAATGTATTAAGCATTTAGCTAACGTCTGAAATGTTCCAGTCATTTGACTACAAAGCACCTGCTTGCTCTATTTAACTATTCTATGAAGCAATTAAGTTTTTCTCTGGACTAAGAGAAGTGATTTTTTGTTTCTCAATTATATCTGCTGTTCTTTCTCCCATTACTACATGACTTTCAGGTTATAGATTCTTTTGATGATGATTACCATCTTTACCTTCTTCCTATACTGAATTATCATAGGACTTTTCAAATTTATTGTCTCAATTTGGACCAAGAGCATTTATTGCAACCATTGATGGCTCTTTTATTGATAGTGTACTTGCCTCATTGGAATTATTTTTAAATTTTCCCTATCTTTCCTATCTCTATTACTCCAGAACTAGTTCAGTAATAGATTTCACACTTGCGCTGCTGGGTGGAGAATTCTCCTTCGAGCCTATATTTGGATACGAGTTTGGCATAGTTTGCAAAGCTGATTAGTTTTGGAGGATTGAGGAGCTTGAGATCGTCTGGTGCGATTGATTTGAATGAGAAAATTAGGATTCTGAATGCGATAGGGAGTTTTGGTTTGAATTTGAGCTAGAAATTGAGGGTATCACGCTTAAAGAGGGTGCATATTTTTTCTTAAGTTCCTGTAGATGTTCCTCAAAGTCTTCGTCTAGGTTCATATTCTAGAGTTGCTGCTGCTAATCACTCATCAAGTGAGATGCTGCTTATTTTTTGTTAATTTATAAAAAGATCTTGAAAAATGAGAGAGTGATGATATAGAAGTACCGATTTTAAAGTTAATTAATTTTTTGTTTGACCAAAATTTGAAATTTGTTCTCTATAAATTTAAATCAACTTTTTAATCAAGGAATAGTTGTACAAATAGATTCTAATGATTTATGAGAGACTATCTGAGAATGATTTTAGAATTAAAACTACAAATTATTATCAGAACAAAAAAGAATATATAATGGAGGGTATCGCTGTTTAAAATTTCTCCTTAATGAAACAAGAAGAGCTCGAAATCTTAATAAGAGAGGGGTGATTTTTATTTTTCATACATAAAAAAGAGACTAGGGATTCTAAGTTGTACCTTGCTAAATAGCTTTTGAAACTGGGCACTCCTAAATTGTAAAATCTGCTAACAATTCTGCAGCCCTCCAAAATTAGAGAATAAGACTTCAATAAAACTTTGAGACCTTAGAGAGCAAAAGCAACTACTAAATTTCTGCGAATGGAGCTAAACCCTAATTAAAGCAACTACAGCCTTACACAGCCTCTTCTTAAACTATTTGGGTGAGAGCCTTTAATTTCTACTTCTTGGGTATGGCAGTTGCTCTTTAGATTTTGCAGGCCTATTTTATGGTTGCTGTGAATGGCTATAGTGTGCTATTTACGATCTTGATATCCATTTTTTGGCTCATTTTCCCCATACTAAATTTTGTCTTCCTCCTCAGAGATGATGAATATAAGTACACACATACATTTATACGCACTTCTCTTTCAATATTTTTATTTAAGTAAGTACAACTTGCTATCGGCTAATCTGTGGACTGTTTGGTTTGGCCTGATCTGTCAATTCAGTTTCTGCCTGCTCGCCTGGTAGCTCTTCATAAGTGGGATGGCTCAATACTTGAATGTTTATGTCACAGGTGCATCAGTGACAGTCAGCATTCTTAATATGTTCATGTACCTCATTCAAAGTGGTTTGTTTGTGTGGTTTGCAAACAGCCTTGCCAAGGACATGGGCATCAATTGAAATTCAAAGATAAGATTATGAAATTGAAGAGATAGAAGATTTATCGCTTAAGAAAATTTATGATAACTATAAGTCATGAAAAACTATTGTGCTTTGTTAAGAAATAATCCTTAAAATTTATCACACTCACAGTCCGACTTATTAACTATACTTTATATTCTATCTAATAATTTAGTTAAGCTTCTCGGGGCTTGATCCTTTAAGACTATTTAAAAGCTTTTTAAGATTCGTCTCCCTTTGTTTCAAAAGATACTTTGGAAGCGTTTAAATTATGAATCTGTTTTCATGATTCTTTTCTGGCTAAGATGTATAGAATCAATAAAATCAAATTTTGCAATGGCTGGAAGCAATACTCTTGGACAATCAAAGGTCTTGAATTTTCAAAAAGAGAATCTTAATTCAAGCTCAGGCTATTCTTGTGGTGTAGTGGGACATTTCTTGACTAGTTTATTTCTCCCTTTTTTCTGAAAGATAGATCTATTGAGCTCTTATTAAGTTATTCGATACTACTTCTCTCTAACTTGTAGGTATTTAAGTTGAGATTATTCTAATTTCTCTTTCTGATAGATCTCATAGTAGGGCTTAGTTTCTTCATCTCAGTCTCATTAAAATTATTTTAAAAATAAATCTATATATCTAAATAAAATGACTCATTCCATTTTTATTCAATGGGCTTCATCTAACTCTCCAGGAGTCTATTCTATAAGTCTTCTAAGGGGAAATCTAGTGAATCCTCCACCCCCATTTGAGAGAGTGGAATAACTTCTGCCCTCATTTTTTAGGGTTTCTTCTTAATTGCAAAGCCTTTATAAAAATAAAATCACCTTTGGTTTTTATCTTCACTTCGAAATTTTAATTCAGAGGTCATTCAAAAATCCTTTTTACTACATCTAAAAAAATAAGTCTTGATAAAGTGGAATCCGCCCCAGTGATATTATTTGCTGCTGAGCTGTCTGCTCTTCCATTTTGGGAGCGTCGTCCTGGTTATAAACTTGACTAGGCTATCCTGCCCTTGGATGCGAAAGATACATCTGATTCCTTTCTTGTCTTAGAAATAAATATTTTTAATCCTAGATTGAGCTGCATGCTTAGTTATAACCTTTGAATCATCCATGTCTTAATAATTTGCAGATCTTCTCTTATTTGGATCCTATTCCTTTTTCCCACTCGTTGTCAAAAACTCATTTAAGTCTTTTCTGAAGTTCGAATGCTGGTAAGCACTATCTTGCTAAGAGTTTTTTAAGTTCTCATTTTCGTCGAAGACCTCCGTTATATCTTGATTCAGAGTACGTTGAGAAGGATTAAATAAGTAATTGCTATAAAATAGATCATTGGTAGTATGACGAAGATGGCTCTTTGCTTTATTGCTGTTTAGCTTTAAGTGAGCCAAAGCTTGTACTTTAGTGTCAGTTTCTAAATTGTCTCTGCTCAAATGACTTACTTGCCCACTCACGTCTACACCCTTTTGGACCGCTATTGTAGTGCAACCTTCGTTAATTTACGTATCTTAACTTACATCTCTCTTGCGAAACAAATTAATTAAATTTTAATTCTTAGGAAAAAAATTAGTAATCGATAAATAATGTAGTACAATAAATTAATTTTGCTTTAAATGATTGATTTGCGATGGTCATACTTGCTCTAATTTGCAATTTTTTAATTTTCTCTTTCACTAAGTAGAGTGCTATTACCAAATTGCTAATCATCAAATCCCTCTGACTAGCATTTACTCATCATCTTCAGACTTTTTAATTCTTAAATTTAGTGATTAGCAAATCTGGATTTCTGTACTTTAATGTAACTTTATAGTTACTTAGTCGTTTGATCTTAAACTTTTTATTCTTGGTTAGAAGTATTCTAGCCTATAGTGTCAGCCTTCCGACCTGATGTTTTCTAATTAAAATACTGTCTTTTGAAATTTATCAGCTTCTAATTCAGGCAAAATATCTAAAAATAATAATGATGATGATGATGAATCTTCTGCTGCTTTTTGAGTCTATAATCTATACTCTTTTAAAGATTTTGACTTGGAAAGCTTTCATTCTCATATTCCAAGATAAAAAGCTATACTGATAATTTTGATAAGAGATTTTTAAATCTTAGTCATTCTTCAAAAAAATTATAGACTTAAAATAAGTGATTGGATAGAATGATAAATAAGAGCTACAAAAACTTAACGGAAAGCCACTCAAAAAAATTTAACGATTAAAATATATTTTTTTATAAATTTATCATTTAAAGTAATTAAAGGATCTTAATTTCTTCTTTCAAAATTATCCTTTTTTTTAGGATCATAAAAATTATATATCATAGATGATATTCGAAGATTTTTTAATCATATTTTTTATTCAATATTTGGATGATTGAGTATCTTGAAAATAATTTTTGAATTCATCATGCTACGGACTTTTTTTTCCTTAAGTTAAATATTTCAAGCCTATCTTTCCATTTCTGCCCAAGTATCCGTGTCCCTTCACAGACTTCATGTATGTCTTTAAGATTTCTTCCTAATTATGCCCTATGGACTCCTCAACAGAAATATCAACTGCTTCTTCCATATTATAAAGCATAATGATAGTTTTAATTTTCAGAGAATTTCATTCTAAGTCGATTCTTCTAGCGCTTTTAAAATTTCTCATCTATCCTTCTAAACTTTTCAGCCACATCCTGAATTGCTATTTACATCTCTTGTTCTTATTGCTAAAAAGCGTTATGAATAACTGACTCGAGTCCTGGAACTTCTGCTTCATTTTAAGCTTTGGTAGAAAATTTTTTCAACTCTAGGCTTTAAGAGATGGGTTCAAGGTTTCTCTGAAGTCTCAAATATCTGCTTAGGATTCCAGAAACTTGAGTAATGGCAGGTCTTTTTCTAACTTGCATTGAATTATTTGTATCTGCTTATTGCTAAAAAGTCTGAGTTTAATTTGAAAAGATAGTTGAATTCATGTTTGAAGGTTAAAGAAAATGGCTTAAGTTTTACTGATCAGGATTAGAAATATACAAACTGGCGATTAAATCTTGATTTCTCCTGGGATTGAGCTCATGATTGTAGAATGAGTTTCCAGCTGAGTTGAATCTCATGTGCTAATTTTAAATGGTGGAGAATTGGTCAAGCACTGTTCTCCGTTTTATCTCATCGTTATTACTCCCCAACTGACTTAATAGTTTAGCTTTATTCAAATTAAGTGATTCCTATTCAATCCCACTTAGTTCAAATTCATTAATTTGAAGCGACTACTAAGGAAGCTTTAGTCTCTCTAAATGGTTAGTAGTTTAGTTCAGCACATTCTTTGTGAGTTGCTTATTTCTACTCAGTGGAGAATAGACTGCACTCATAGGTGGATTAGATTAAATCACTATGTTCTGTTAAAGTAAACTGGAAAGCTTTATATGGCTGTCAGGAATTTAAGATACATTTAGTGTTGCTCCTTCATATTGAGAAAAGTGGGTTGGCTTCAAGAGTTTCACATTATCTAGTTGCTCTTTATCTGCCTTTTATGTATCGTTCTTTATAATCTACTTATTTTAAGCTACTTTAGCATGTTAAAATTACCAAAAAAATTTTAGCATTAGGCTCTAGTAGACTTTAAAGCTTGAATCTTTTGATTGTACTAAACCTACTCTAGGGAGAAATAACCCTTGAAGCATCAGTCTGTGCTTTTCCCAAGCTCATTTAGTCTTATCTAGAGTTGCCATCATTGAAGTTAAATTAATTGGCATGAGTTTTCTTAAAATTAATAGCACTTAAATCAACAGAGCGGTTCTTCTGTTTCAAGCTTGAGGTTTAATTCTTATTCGAAGATTGATTAAGTCTAGTCTGGTGTAAGTTTCTTTGAATCATGCTAATTCTTGGGTCAATTTAACACATTATAATAATAAGAGAGTAAATAAACTTACCCAATCAATTTACATAATTTACTTGTTTGCGTTTTCGAGAGCAATGCCTTATGAGACAAACTTATTTTTCGGATTGTAATTTGCAGGTTTTGTTTGAACATCAATAATCTTAGGTTATTTGGAAGATTAGTCATTCCCATAAAATGTGTACAGGCTAAATAATAAAGTAAAAAATAAACTCTAAAACTATCTTCTTCAAGAAATCCAGAGAATATCTAGCTTTAAGAGTGGAGATCGATATCAAATTTTTGTTATTGCTGATTGCTTGAGTCATAATTCCCATCTATGTTGTTTTTAGAAGAATACTGCTGATCTGAAAACTAGTTACATTCGCCTCCAGATAATTTGTCGGTAACTTATTAGACTTTATCAAAGGTAAAATCTTGTCCTTTAGCAGATGGATCTGCAATTGAGTTTCCGTCTATGATTTATTTTTCAGTTCTAAGTTATCTTTACTCTTAGAAAGTTTTACTATCTGCTGTTAGATTCTTAAGTACTTGCTTTCTCGCACTTACCGCCGCTGATCCTTAGCTTTCAATAAGTATCTCTCAATAATTTAATGCAGGTATAAATATTTTTGCTTAATCTCAGGATTTTAATTTTTGCTTGAGATCTGAACACCCTGGTCTTTTTTATTACTCAGAGGTTATTTGAGATCAGGTCTTAATTAATTATTAGGAGCGGATTATTGTGTAGCGAGCATTTTAGTTTATTGATGAGCTCCTATTTGTTAAAAATTATTAGTTAGAGACATTTATATTTCACGTAAACAAATATATGATGATTCTGAAGGATTATTATCTTCATCATCATAAATTGCAATAATCTTGGTCATAGAAGAAGTAAAAATATAATTATTTTGAGCTATAGAAAGCTATTTTCCAATTAGTATTCTTGGCTAAAATTTTTGGGATTGAATGTGAAATAAATTATAAGAGGCTGTAAGTTTTAATTCTATAGCAAGTATTTAAAGTTTGATATATTGCATTCAATAATTATCATAATGGAAGACAGACATTTGCCTATGGCAACTATGGGCTTCAAAGGCACTCACATTCCCGAGGCTAGATTAGGTCAGAAATACGTCCACTATATGAGTGATTCGTGTGGAAGAGACAGTTACATCACAGCAAATAATGAGCTGAAATAATTTATCTATTGGAATTTTGAAAATTTAATGGAGGATTTCTTTAATTAGATGCCTAGATTATTCCTCATATTGGATTCGTCCCAAAATAAGTGCCTACCAGCTTGTACATAAATTAACCTTATCACAAGCACAAGGTTTCAGTTTCTCCCAGGTACCATCTTTCACCAAATCTTTCATTAAATTTCCTATTCTTCTAGTTTCACTCTCAACTTACTTTTTAGAAAAGAGCCAGGCCTTGTGAGGTACTACGGCAACGGGAGTGGGAGAGACTCTTATGTGATTTCTAACTTTGGTGGCCTTGTCAAATCTTATCACGATTCAATTTTGATTCCAATTTATAATTCTCTTTGAATCTGTTTTAGATTAGTCAAACATTAGTCCGAATGGGAGCTTTTACAAGTCTTTGAGAGCGCCCTCTCCATCTGTGAATGAAACGAGAGTTCCAGACTATATCTCTGCTAACAATCCTTTTTTCTAGTAAACCAAGTATCTCACCCCCAAAGCATACGAGTTTACATTAATATATTTATTACTTTGTGAACTGATAAATTATGTTAAGAGATTATGAGGTAGAGTGTAAAACACCAGCAACTGATGTCTGACAGGCTTAGTTTGCCCAAGAATGGTGAAAACTTGTAATAGCTGCTAACTTCTCCTAAAATAAGGAAGAGCAAAAATAAAGAGAGATACAGCACTCTCAATTACACTACTCCTACTTCACCTCACATGCAGGGATAATAGATAACGAAGTTGTAAAGTGAAATGTCACCATCTAAAGAATCAAAGCCAGTTACAAATTTATCAAATATTAGCAAAAAAATTATAATATATGCTTATTCTACAAATTAGGAGAGGCAAACTATTGAAAACACAAAGAGAGACAGAGATTATAATTATATGTATTTGAAATAAATTTTAATTCAATTTTAGTATTTCAGACTTTAAATTATTTATTGTATCCATAACAGGATAAGTATAGATCCGATTATATATATATATATATATATATATATATATATACTTAGATAAATAGTGAATAGATATTAATGATCATTATATATGATATACACGCTTTCCAAAAATTACAGAAGAGATTTAATTAAGACAACGCAGATCTCACAAATCTAAAAAAGGACCTTCAGGCACATTAATCCATCACTAATCCTAAAAATATGAAATCTAGTATTCTCCACTTCAATTTTTATGTTTAGTTTGTGTGTGTAGTTAGTCTTAATGTTTAAAAATAGTTGGATTTTATATTTGCAAATGATGGTGGATGAAGTCCAGAATGGGGTATTAAGACAGGGGGGTTGTCTTAAAGTTTTGTCTTAATTCGACCTTTTTCCATATGGACCTAGTAAAATCTATATTATGAATTTAACTGATATACTTAAGCTCTCTAATGCCGATATAATACTTTGCTTATGAATAGTGAATAGGATTAATTCTAATAATTTTAAGGATTATGGATTTCGATAATTCAATTAAGACAGTTAAATTGGCGCATTGCAGGAAAAATCGCCTAAAAGAGTCATCGTAAATAGGAGGTAAGTGTTAAAAATTTGCCATTATACTCATTTTATTCATTATTTAAAGAGCTATCACCATGTCCTATTTTTGCAGCTATTATAATATAAATGGCAAAATTATTTGCAAAAGAGAGGATTTTCATTGCTAAATTTGAATTAAGACAGGCTATTTATTAACCAAATTCCTCAAACTTTATTAGTATAAATAATTAAGACAAGCCTTTGAGCTTAATTCAAGAAGATCCCCTCCCTGATCTTGAAGCCTCAGCAAATCTCAAGAATCCCTCCAGTAAGATTACTTAATATACCATTCATTACTTTCAGATGCGGAGAATTCATTTGTAAAAGAA
>JAJKFJ010016398.1:0-10109 GCA_027382625.1 Tetmemena sp. SeJ-2015 | reverse complement strand
TGACACCAGCTTCCATGTTGTCAGGAGGCACACCCTCACAACTTTACAATTCTCACGTTTACTATCAGTAAATGGCGGCTAGGAAGAGTGGGTATCTCGACCCCTCAGCCCCTAACGGATCCACACTTGAAAATTCATTTGCCCAGGCTGTAAATGGGTTCGGAGCAAGCTCAGTGCTACTAAATACAAGCAGCAATATCCACAATAATAAGTCTTCTTCATCTATATTCTTAATCATTACTCCTTAATTGTAATAAGTCTTATGAAAGAATCCTGGCTGAGACTATAGAAGCCTAGAATATGAGCTCAAATGGGATGATTCCCACAGCTGGTAATTATCTACCCTCTTCTTATAATCAAATTGGTGGTTTACAAGCGATGACTGGGGGAAACGGGATAAACCAAAAGCTCTCAGCTACTACAGTAAACCAGCATCACTAGTAGCATAACATGACGCTTCAATTGAGCTCAAAGAGAGGTAATGGTAAGTAAAAATGTTTCAAATACGTTTAAAAGTAGGATAAATCGCCCACATTTAACTGAAATTAATGAGGTGAAGGATTTTCTGACTTCCATTTCTTGATAATTCAAAAGCGAATAAGAATTAAGAATTATTAATTCGAATTAAATTAGGTAGTGCCAATGTTTCACACACTCGCATTAACTCTGATCAGTACAGCACTAACCAGATAACAAGAGAAAAATCGATATCTGGCAGCTACCCCTCCAACAAGTCTAATCATAACTCCCACAAGTCACTTACAAGTAAGAATTGCAAATATCTCTTTCTGTTTTAACTTTAAATATCCAGATTCCAAGTATGATCAGCAGTAGCGAAAGAAGTCTAGAGGCAGTGACCAGTTCCAGATAGCTTCTCATCAAATAGGGGCCGCTCAAATTCATCATGGAGCAAGGACAAAGATTGAATCTAACCGCTCCAAGAAGAACTCTCCTCATACACAGACAACTCAAAATACTTAAAACACTATCAATACTTCAAAGGGGACCATTAACATAAGAGAGGCGAGGACTAAACCTACTTCACCTGAGAGGTCATACATGCTGATTAACTCTTTCAAAAAGAGCCAAGGAGGTCCTTCAAATAGCTTTGTAGCTGCTGGAAATGTTGTGAATCAAAGGGAAGAAAGAAAGGCTCTCAATATGATATCAAATATCGGAAGTACTCAAAACCCACAGTAAGTATCTAAAGCTAATCCAGTAAAAACTGTGAATAATTAATCTTATAGGATGACTTCAGCTTCAATGATGAACGGTAGTCACCAGCCAAGAATCAACAATCAAGACTTTGTCTCGATATAATAGCAAGCTACCAGCAAAAGGAAGAACTTTAAGAATATGTTCTACTCTCCTAAGGGAGGTAGGGATGCCTACACCGAACCCCACTCAAAGTTCCCCTCCTAAGCACATACTAAGGAACATTCTCCTGCTCACAAAATGCTTGAGATATCTCAACAGCTATCATAAACTTAACTTTATAATTGAAAGAATTTATCATAAACTGGCAATCAGCAGTAAATTCTTCCTTCTACAATAAACCACTCGACTACTTTGGGCCATCATCCAAAGATAAGAGCTTCAGCTAATAAGCCTCCCACCCAGCTGAAGAATAAAAGCAGCAACTTGAATAACTCAGGGACAGCCTTAATGTACACCACAAAGGACTCTAATAAGCGATCTAAGCTCATGGCTCACAGCTATTGCGAATGAAAATTGATTAACATATTTTCTTCTAAATTTACTCAGTTAATAGATATAGGAGCTTGAGGGAGTATTCTAGACAAACTCTTTCCTGGAAGAATCTTATCTGAAAAATGCCACCAATAACTTCAACTAGATATTCTTTGCCCTTTTTTAATACGATCATCTTGTGCTATTTTAGATGAAGAGAGAGGACATTTCATTTGATTCTTCGCAAAATCAATTTTCTCAAACTGGTACTCCCATAAACTACAAAGTGAAACTAAACCAATAGCCATCGATGTCTTAACCTTCATAGCTTTCCCAAATGTCTGGAGTCACCCAAATTCACCAGCAACAGCCTCAGTAAATCAAAAAGATCAGCATCGTTAATAGAGATGTACTCAATTCTTAGCTTCAGCAATAGTAGCCCAACTTCGCTTCTAATTCAATTTTGCAGTCCAATTTAAAACATTTCATCATTCCGGTATATTATAGTCGAATTCAACTATTGAAAGGAAGCCAAAGAAGATTATTTTAGCTAATGGAAGTTCTATAGGCGCTTCCACACCATTCAATCAAGCTTAAAATAATCCACCTCAGCAAATGATTTATCATCCCCATACTACTGGACTCAACACTAAAAATAACTCTCCTACTCACTCTAAGGTCCAACTGCAGTCTATTCAGCAACAATAGAAATTATTAAAATTAAGATAACTTTCTTATTTGATTAAATAGATAGGGCTTTACTAGTAGCAAGCATCGCCCATTAAGATGCAATAGCAAAACTAAAATAGGCCTCAGGGTTAATAAAAGAAGCAGCGCTTTATGAGTGAGGCTCCGAGTCCTTAAAACATGAACCTTAAATTTTTATCATTATAAAATTTACTTCAATTACTTGGGATTTTCAGATTTTTAACTTACTTTTAATGAAGGTGATGAATCAACTTAGCAGCCAAGGAGTGAACAACTTGCATCTCTAGGAGATTCCTCCTCACAAGAAGAGAGGAATAAGCATTGGAGGTAACCCCTCCAGTAACTTCCAGCAAGATAGCGTGGAATCTTTCAAGTAAACAAAGAAGTTCTCATCTAACATGCTAAACCCTTCAAAGATGCAGCAGTCTAATGTAAATGCGGGTTCTAAGTTAGACTAGAACTAGCAACAAGCCTTATTCAATCAATATGTCAAATCTAAGAAGCCCAGACAGAACATAGAGTCAAATGATGTTAGTCTAGAACGTCAGTTCTAATCTTCATCTGCTTAGTAGTACCATCAAAATGGCTTAGATAATAGTGCCTATCACTAGACCAAGAACCATTAGCAATTGCAACCACTCAATCATTACTAATAACTTCAAAACTAGAATAAGCATCTACACTTCATCTTCGTTTTAGAGTCTGCAGATTTATTTAAGCAGGACAATGATTTCTTCGATGAGCAGAAGCCCTCCAAGAGAAGCAGTTCAACACCAGGAGAGATTTCCCCTCGCTCCAAAGAGGTTAATCTCATCAAATCTCTGATTGGAGAATGCTTCTCAAAGTATAACAAGCCACCTAAGACCTAGATTGAGTTATATAAGATTGGTAAAATGCTTGGAAAGGGAGCGTTTGGTAGAGTTAACCTTGGCTTGCACAGACTCACTAGACGCTTAGTGGCTATTAAGACAATCAATATGGAATTCATGAAGGATGAGAGCAGCAAAAAGAAGATGAGCAACGAGATTTCAATCCTCAAGGCGCTTCGTCACCCTAACGTAGTTAAGCTTCTCGAGACATTTGATACCGACAAGCACCACTTGATAGTGATGGAGTTGTGCCCTGGTGGTGATTTGTTGAACTACGTCCGCAAGCGCAGAAAGCTCACTGAATCAATGGCGAAGTTTGTGTTCAAGCAGATTATGGAGGGCATAGCTTACCTTCATCGTAATGGAGTAGTCCACAGAGACATCAAGTTAGACAACATCTTGCTTGATGGCCATGGGCATATCAAGCTTGCAGACTTTGGTGTCTCAAGTAAACTCAAGGAGGGAAATGAGCTGCTGTTTGAGCAGTGCGGTACTCCTGCATACATAGCTCCTGAGATCGTCAGAGAATTATTAGCAAAAGTGTTTGGAAATTTTGAAATATTGAACTAGGATATAAGGGATATCCAGTTGACATATGGTCAGCTGGAGTCTGCTTGTACGCTATGCTCTATGGAAACGTGCCCTTCAAAGCAAATCAGATGGGAGATCTCAACAAGATGATTCTAGACGCAAACATTGAGTACAAAGACACAGCCAGTGAAGAAGCTAGAGATCTTATGATGCGCATGCTCTAAAAGAATCCCAATAACTCTAAAATTGCAAATCCACTTTAGCATCTGATTAGTTTTAAATAAGAGATTGACAGCTGAGGAAGCACTTGACCATGTTTGGTTTGAAGAGGTGGATGAGCAGATAAATATCTTTGATGAGCAGGAGCTAGATCTGATAAAGAAGGAGTTCACCTACGTCTGCCAAAAAGCCAAACTCAAGGAACTTAAGGCTCGTCAGCCAGATGACCTCAACACCGAATTTACTGAGCACTCCATCAACTCTAAACTTTCTAAATACCTATCATTTAAATCATAGCTATGAATTTGTTTAACGATAACACTTTAATGAAGAACAACTCCACTCGGTCTGTCATTCTGTGTCCTTTCAACACTCAGGCTGGAGCTGCAGCTAAGTCTATCTATGAGTAGGTGGTCGACTTACTGATAGACAAGGACATGGCTATAAGATTTAATGCGAGAGTGCGAGAACTGGACCGCCAATACGAGAAGTTCAACAATAAGGACTTTGACAATGGAGTCTATCACAAATACGCTTATAACCAAAACAAGCCAGGCCAGTCTGCAGTAGATGACGGGCTCAAAGAAGAAGTTATCGACAAGGATGATGTGCTCAACAAGAATCTTGTCAGACGAAACGGCGCCGATTCCCGAAAACTCAAGCCAGACTTAAACATGTGCATAATTGATACTCGCTTTAGTCTTTTTTTATAGACGCAGATGCCTAAAACTACTACATTTAAGTGGACGAGAAGATTGTAAATCAAGTGGAAGACTTTGGCTTCCCCAAACCCTACATCACTAATCAATCCTACTTTATATTTTCACTAAGTGTCTGCATGACAATGTGAATAACCACTGCACAACTTCTTACTACTTACTTTGCATGGATCAAAACTACTGAGGAGCAATGCCGCTTACTCAATTTAGAGTTAGTGAATCTTTAACTTAAGTTGAAATATGATAGGGAACGAAGAATAATCAAGTGTAGTGCAAACTTCAACCGCAAACAAGCGAAAACATTTCTAATTATTATAACAACCACACACCATAGTTATAACGCTGAAATCATATAATCATTTCACCCATGGAACTTTAACTAGCTCACTAATTTACGATTATTTTCCTCCTCCTCCTCATTTAAAACAAGGTAAGATTAATTAAAGTCTCTCAGCCCTATCATATAGATATAAAACACATATGACTCTTATTAAGATAGCTAATCACACACTGAAACGATATGAGGGAGATTGGCAGCAGCCTTAAGTGGAAACTCTGCCACTCTTTTTCCCAAAGAAGAAGAAAACATAAAGAAGCGAAAGAAGAAGGAGAGTTAAGTAGAAAGATTGATGAGTTAGTTAAGTGAAGTAGGTTGAGTGAGTGAATGGTTAAACTTCTCAAAAGCATTCATATTAGATAGATTCTTATAGTTAAATTAATATTCTAATTCTTACAAATTCAAATTCAAATATACCAGAGATGTAATGAAGAATCTATTTATGATCACTATGCTCTTATATAAATGTAAAGTTATAAGAATGAAATATGAATGATTAAAGAGAAGAAACTGTAAGTCGATTTCCCTAAAGCACTTTCTCTTTGAATAAATAAGCATCAAACACTAAAAATAAACTAATCAGAATTAAGAAAGCCTCTTTCCTAGACCAGGGATACAAGTTACTTAGTTAGAGTTAGACTAAGCTTTGAAAGTGGCTCCTCCTTTTAGTTAATTATTGTGAGTTAGAGCTTACAAATGATTTTACTACTGTTGATTGAGTGCAGAAACTCCATTTTGCAATTGCTGAGCCAATTTAATAAAAGTCTTGCGCCCACCACCTAAAACCAGGCCATTCTTTGTCATAATTTTATTAGAAGTATTCTTGGTTCTATTTGAACCCCCAAGCCATACTCCAGTACCATTTAAATAAGATTTTCCTTCATTAGAAAATAAATTATTCACAAAATTAGGATTGGCGATTTGTTGCTATTTAATTTTTAACTATTCAAAATCATAACTTGTATGAGTATGCTTGAACATTTCTATCTCTTTCTAGAGTTGAGAAGGAGTTTTACCGAACTGCTGCTGAAACTACTGTCGGACACTCAGATTCTTGGTGGTTGTTTGAGGTACATTTATCCTTGGGAATACATCTTGAGCATTCTTGAGAAGCTTGGCCTACATTTCATTCAACTTTTAGGATGACTGACCATGTGTTGAAGGGGAAAGAAGAGTCATTCTATCTTCATCAGTTACTATATAAAGTGCGGTCCTGCTGTTCTAATTGTGAAGATCTTCGGCAACTACTCCACAGCCACTGAATTAATCCATAGCTTGCATTTGATTGCAACCGAGAAAGGAGTTTGGAGAATTTTGAACACCGAAGCTAACTAGCTTTTAACTAGGAAAGGGAGGAGAGTTCAACTCTGAGCAGGGAGCTTGAATGATAGAATTTTTCTAAGATAGAGGATAGAGGGAAGCATTGCCTTTTGCTTGGAGCATGGAGGAAGAAGGTCTACTATAAAATGTAAAATTAGAGGGGGTCTACCATCTTCTTGTTGGAGACAGATCTTTGAGTTTTGATTAGTCTAGGCAAAGCCTAGTTTTCCTCTTCTGTTACTTTATCCTTGTTTAATAAACGTCTTAGAATTCAAGCCTGCACCTGAACCTAAGAGCCCAATTGCTTTCTAATTTTTAGAGATAGTTGTCGATGGAATAGGAATTTGACTGAGGTCGTATATTAAGCAAATTTAAGAGTAATAGGGGTGAAATATATTTCTTTAAAATACGAAGTAGGAATGAAATTATAAGATAAAATAGAAAACAGATCTCTTAAAGTAATCTATTTGAAGAAAAAAATTGATCAATATGCCAACCTGCGTATCGTTTAAATTTTGTAATCCAAAAACTTTAGATCCAGCACCTTTCGCCCTTTACTCCTATTCCTTTTATTTCATAGCTATTTGCATCTCAAATGTATACGCAGTTTGAGCGAATTCATTATACTTTGAGCTCTTGTTACTCGGGCTACCAGGCCGAGTTTAAGAGTTTTCAGTACCTTCAGAAGTCTTATAGCCGCAGTTCGTTGTGAGTGCTTTTCTTTTTTGGGCGCTATTCTTCTAGCTGCCAAACTTAACCTGAGGTTTTCTCTAAGAATTTTGAGAAGATTTCTCTTAGAAATGAATATCCTCTTCACCATTTTGAGTTGTGAGGCATTTATTTTTCAAGGAAAAGATCTCCTCAGGATTAATTTCAAGCATAGAGCTTCTTTTGTTGTTTGCTGGAGCCATTTGAGTCTCAAACCTTTGAGTTGTTGGACTTGTCATGGGATTTCCCTGCTTTGATTTATTAGAGTTTCCAAAAGTGTTGGCTTTCAACTTGCTATGGATGTTCACCCCCTTTTTACAATTTGGAGAGATAAAGTTCTATTGGATCTTCTGAAGTTTATACAAAGAGTTACTTCTAACCATTCCTTTGCCTTGGTCAGCAGCAGGAAGAATCTTGGTCTACAAGTGGGGCCTTTTTGGTTTGGGGACTTTTTGGTTTGCGATTATAGGAGAAGTAACAGCTCCTCCCTTAAAAACGTCGTAAGATGGACCTGAAGGATTCTTTTGCTCCAAATCTAGGGCAGAGTTGGGAGGGCTCATCATCTACTCATTTGAGCTGGGAGAGAACGCAATCAGTTTATCGAAGCTCTTGCTTCTTCTAAGATTGCAGTTGAATTCCAAGTCAGCATTTTAAGTGAATTAGTCGTAGTCTTATGCTCTAAGAATATCTGTGCATATGTCTGATTGCGAGTCCCTAATTCCAACATGATACACTGCGACTATCTCAGCATCCCCGAAGCTAGGACCCTGTGCTTCTTCTTACGCGCAGTAGCGAGTAGGATTAGCTAAACCAGTCCGTTTTCGATACTCACTCATAACTTCTTTGTGATTGTTAAGACCTAAGACATCTTCATCTTGATCCTCATCAAAAGTGTCTTCGCTTCTTTATACTCCGCCTTAATGGAGGAAGGTATCTATTTCAGATTACACAAAGGAGTATCCATGGAGGTATTTGTCCACTTCTTTTCTGAACTATATGTCTCTCTCACCTCTACTTGGCGACTATTGGCAGCTTTTTGAAGCTCTTAACGAGGCTGAATCTCTAGGGCCTTTGCCTCTGCATGTATCTGTGGACTCCATCAGATCAAATGGCTAAAAGAGAAGGTCTTATTAAATTTCTAAGTCACTTACATTAAAGTCAGAGATTCCCGTCTCTGGTGGGACTACTTTCTTCTGATTTCTCTAGCCACGGGTATTCGGTTACTGTTGATTAGGTTTGAAAACTTAGCTCATCTGAGAGCGTTTGTGAACATCCTCAGGTGTGTTGTCTACCTTAATGGGACTTACATCTATGGCGACTATCTTAGTCTCTTTCTTTTTGGCTTTGCCTTAATCTTCAGGCCTAGCTTGCAAGTGAAAAGCATGCTTATTTTGAGGGCCTTAATGCAGCTTTGCTTAGTTTTAATGTTTCACTAAGTGCTGCTATTGATTTACTGCCTTATATTAAGTCATATGATTAGTGTTAGTTGTGGTTTACTTCTAAGAATGCATGGAATTGGCTCTGTGAAAGAGAGGAATAAACGTACAAAGATATTGAAAGGTTTTTGTGGATATGTATTAAAAGATAATTATAATAATTTTGAAGAGTAGAGTCAATAAGTAGGTGGGAGATGCTGAATGAATTACCTACAATCGTAACCTTCAAAAGATACCTTTTAAGAAAGAGTAAATACAAGCTATTATAAAGTTTTAAATTGAATTAATTTCTAGGCAAAGATTGAAGTTTTCTAAACTTGAAAGTTGCGAATGAACGAACTTCAAGCAATCAAAGGGATAGAGTGGATGCTTATCTAGTCTAAAATCATTATGAGCTAAGGGTTCTCTGGGTATAAGTTAATCAACCTTAATGTGAATTAATCAGCAATTTATATTTGAATTAATCAACTCCAAAGTGGGTTTGATGCTATTAGCTTGATCCTGAGTTAGAGGTCTCTTTTGAATTCCTTCGTTGAGAGGCTTGATAATCTCAGAGATGTGCTTTGCATTTTTAATCTTCTCTTGAAGGTCTACTCTAATCAAGTGCTCCCAAATGAATCTTTCAATCGATTGGTTTTGGAGAGTGGATTTACCGCCCAAACCTGAGGCGATTCTGGCCAACAGTCTAACTAGTTGCTCTTTCTGAGTTTCTTGAATCATGTTGATGTTTGGATTCATGAAGGTTCCATTTTAAGAGCCAAAAGTGTCTATATTAAAATAATTGAACAGGATTCAGCTAATAAGAATTGAAATATTTGATAAATAACCATTCCAGTTTGATTGCAGTTATCAAGAAGTTTGAAAAGGTAAGTTGAAATCACACTTTGCTCAAGCTAATCTCTGAGAGAAACTTCTGAGCCAGTCTTGAAACTAGCTTGGTCCATCGCTGCTTTGAGTTCTTCGTAGGCATTCTTAATCACGAGCAACTTTCCACCAATGTAATCGAGATTTGGGCCACTGAGTAATTATATGCATTTATTATAAATTTCTTTTTCAAGATTATTAAGAGTGCTCTATCAAGTCTCGTGAGCATAGGAAGATCTTTGGACTCATCGTATTCAATTTTGAAATAGAGAGGGAGGATTCTTCTCTCCAAAACAAAAAGAGCGTGAGTAAGGTGCCTGCTTTCGTCCTAGGGATTTCCCAGCCACTCACTAAAGGCTTACTCATACTAGTGTCTGTACTGGAATACAAAGCCTCTTGCTGCACTTATGAGAGATGGAGAAATCTTGAGAGTGTTGGTCACCTGGAGGATCGACTTCTTAAGTGAGTCATTGTAAGTTAAGTTGAGTGCCTTGTGCTGTAGAATCTAGAATATGAGTTGCTTCTTCATCTTGATTGAATGTCTAGGAATGATACCAATTAAAATGAAGGAGATAAAGATCCTTTAGGATAAGGAATGATCTGTGTAATGAGGAGAGCCTGCTTCCAATCTCCTGCTCTCAAAAGATGATGGACGTAATTTGTAGCGTGATGAGCGAGTATAGCTGAGTCGATGTCAAAGTTCCTCATT